>JABEVY010000475.1:0-106706 GCA_013364935.1 Fusarium anthophilum
CCCCCGCCGCACCCTCCCCCTCCCCCTCCACAACCTCCAGCTCCAGAACAAGCAGCCCCAGCACATCCGCCACCACCATCTCCACCACCCGCACATCCTCCGCCCGCTGCATTACCTCCACAACTTCCGGCCGCACAACCAGGCGCAGCTCCATACCCATACGCCACAGGAACAAACACAACCGGGGCCATGAAGGGTCCATACACTACACATGTCAGTTAGCATTTAATGTTTAGTTCAGTGAGAGCTACACTTACTCCAGTAGGAATAACCCCAGTGATCGTAGTACTGATCCTTGGGAGGAAGCTTGCGGCCCTTCTTCTCAGCGCGCTTACACGCTTTTTGGTAGTTCTCTTCCAGACGCTTGTTCTGAACCTCTCGAAGTCTGTTTTGTACTTTTTCAACGTGGCTTGCTGCGACGAGGCCTTCGTTTGATGTGCGGACGGCGTTGTGAGAGGAGATATGGGCTGAGTTGTCGGGGGGGCACATATCTGCTGCCCCAGACTCGTAAAACTTGTCGGCAACTAGATTTGTTAGTCACGCTTCTTATACAAAGAGGGGGTTTGCGTACTCTTTTCGCTGTGAGAGAGCTTTAGAACGCGACCGATTGATGTGACGTGTGCGGCTCGTACGCTCTCGCAGTACCAGCATGTACACTCTGAGTAGACCTCATCAAACATCTCTTGATAAATCTTGCTCGTCCACTCAAACCCATCGTTTAACTTCCCATCCTCGATCTTGTCATCATGTCGCACGTACTTGAAGACTCGTTTGGTGGTGTACATATAGTACGACAACGGCATGAGTTGGTGGGTATGCCAGCCAAGATCGACATCAAGTGTAGGAACAGCAGTCTTCTTGGGATTCTTGGCGATGATCCGCATGAAGCGATTGTACTTCAAACAACATCTATCCATGGTCTCTCGTGCGGTGGGAGAGTGCAGCCAGTCAAGCTTGCACATCTTCTCAGCAAAAATACCCTGTCGCATCACAGCGCCACAGAGATCAAGAGCAAAAGGGCTGAAGTTCTCCCAGTATCGAGACATCATCTTCCGAATACAGACTTTTGAGAAAGCTGGCACGAGGCCCGCTCGTCCACTTGCGACCTTGCCGTTGATAGTAGCGAGAGCACTCGGTTTGAGCAGCGCCTCAGACTCGATCAACTTGCGCACAGTCTCCATGGTTGGCGGATCCTCAGGATCCGGTGAATCAAGAAGATTCTGGATCTGAATGCGCAAAACGTGTTGAATCATGCGATTGGGAAACATGCGCTGATCCAATGGTGCGTTGACAAATGAATTTCCGTAGCGAACGGTGATGGGAACGGGTGTTCCGCTGTTAGGCCAGAGAATCGTGCCAGGCATAGGATAGCTCTTTAAGACGACGTTCTCAGCATCTTTGCAGAACTTGACAACGCTGAGGGTCTCTTTTGTCACGCGGGTATTGCACTTTGGACAGCGCGCCTCGAACCTGATGTCGGCGTAGCCTGCGCCCATCAAGCCAGGTCGGTCTGGGGACTTTGGTGTTTCATCGAGACCGCAGGTAGTCCAGGGGACGTCAAATGCTTGAGCGCAGTTCTTGTTAGGGCAGGATATGGTTTTGGCGAGGGGATCGTCGACATTGTCCCATTGGCGGCCTGTTTGTGCGACCCAGCGAGCCTTGTCGTCGTCGGAGATATTGTAGCTAAAGGAGCCATCGATGGCGGTGTTGACGAGACTCCATGGCATGCCGGACTGCCAAAATTGACGATGGCCTTGGCGGATGCAGTCTTCGAGAAAGTTGTAGGGATTCAGCATATGAGAGTGATATACCATCAACACGTCTGTAGTTTGTTAGTGATTGCCTTGTTCGGTAGTTAGAGTGACTCACCAAGAGGCGGAAGGGCCTTTTTCTCCCACCAGCGAGGCGCATCTCCAACTGGAAACTGCGCAAAAGACGGAGAGTCCTTATCAGTCATGGCACCCTCCGTCAACCGGCTCAGTTCCCTCGGGAGTGAATCCCACCACGCCTCATACCGATCAACAGCCCTCGCGACAAAGAGCGCCCATCTCTTCTCACGGATCTTGCTCAGCGACTTCTTCTTATCTTCTAGTTCACGGTTAAACTCCCCCGCGGCGGGATGCTCATCAACGTCGCCGTTCTCATGGACTACGATGTTTCCATCGGCGCGAGTATCCCATAATCCCCAGAGACCGTCTGTGTAGCCAATATCCTCCTTCAGCGCTTCAAATGCGAAGAGGAGACGGAGATGGGCGAGGCAGGTGCTGGAGTCTGGTTCGTGGGGGAGAGAGTTGATTTGGAGATCTGTGAAAGGTGCTGGGAGATCATCTGGGACGGGGGCGGGTGTATCGTCCACGGCCTGATAAGCCGGAGGGGCAGCCATGGTTAAAAGAAATGTGTAGATAATATGCGGGCAATGATAGTATTCTTGTTCGTGAATGAGGTTGATGATTGTCTTGTTATTGTCGGCTGAGATGGAAACTTGGCAGTTTATATCACGGAACTGTGCCGCGGTGCAGGACCCCTCGATCTTGCCATCTTCTCCGCGTTTACATCATTTGTGGACAAGCGAGGCAGTGCATGTACGTGTGTGACTGGTTGGATAAGCAAAGCCAGCGGAATTGATCACAAGGGTAAAGTAAAATCATGCCGATGATCCGATTGACCTTTGCTGGTGCACTAACAAGTCTGCGGGGTCATGCACGTTATTGGGGTAGTTGTTGTTAGGCTAATAACCAACGTTACAGCGCCACCGCCCGGCTACATACACCTAACTTACACTGCATGCAGCAGGCAACAGAATTCTTAGAGCTAAGCCTCGGGGAGATCGATCCAGGCGGCGATTTTTATGCAATCGCTACACGGCTGGGCGTAACGATCAACGCCAAGATGGAGCATCTGATTGAATGCGAAAATGGAAGGATTCTTTTCTCCCTTCTAGAAGGCCTTGGGCTATGCCTTGCATGTTATGGTTTGGGGCTGTGATGTCGCGCTGTATGCCTATCACGTCTGTCTGTTCTGGACCGTCGTGGATTGGGGGCCGAGGACCAACACAACACAACACAACACGTCAGCGATAAGAAATCAGGTCATTGGGATTTGGCAATGACAATTACGTACCAGGCCCGAAGCTTGAAGTGTTGGTTGCAGGTGAGTCTGCGTGCATCTCGCCTCAACATCCTGAATTAGGAATGCGAAAATTACATGACGGCCCGCCATGCCTGCGCAACGAGAGAATCATCTGATCTACCCGCGGAAATCAAGCCTTAGATCCGACAACGAAATTAACGGGTCAAAAGCCCCGATCTCATAATTCGTGGCTGGATTGAGTGGCTTTTTTGCGACGAAACATTGCGTGTTGGCTGCACCATCATCTCGGTGTTTTGGCGTAAGACGGGCCATTCACCTCAAATAAGCCGGTGCAAATCACCGATATCACTTTGTATTTAGACTCATCTCGCAAATAAAGTTATCAGATCAATTCTCCATCATTCATTCATACCCGACTATTTCCCTAAAAATGTCCACACTCAAAGTTCTTGTTGTAGGCGGAGGCATCGCCGGCCCCTCTGTAGCCCACTGGCTCTCCCGCACCGGCGCAGAAATCACACTCGTCGAGCGCTCCCCCAAACCCAGAACAAACGGTCAACAGCTCGATCTTCGCCATCAAGGTGTAGCGGTCATGAAGAAGATGGGCATTGAGCCTGCGATTCGCGCTAAGCATGTTCATGAAGTCGGAACGCAGATGATTGACACGAATGGTCGGACAAAGGTGTTCTTCCCGACGATTGAGAGCGGGACTGGGCATCAGAGTGTTACGACCGAGTATGAGATTATGCGTGGTGATCTCGTCAATATCCTGTTGGGGCTGACGCGGGATAAGAAGAATGTGAAGCATCGCTTTGGAACAAGTGTTGCGAGCCTAACGCAGGATGATGAGAGTGATCCGAATGGAAAGGTTCATGTCGGGTTTGATGATGGCCAAAAAGACGATTTCGATCTCGTCGTCGCTGCTGATGGCACGGGTTCGAGAACGCGACAGCTCATGCTTGGACCTGATGCTCCAGATCCACGACATTTCCTCGGTGGCTACATCGGCTTCTTCAGCGTCTTGTCCAAACCACACGACACAAATCGCTTCACGTTCTGTCACATGCCTGGCTCACGCTGGCTCGGTACAAGAAAGGACAGCCCGGACATGACACGCGTGTACATGAACATACAGAGTCAGAACGAGGGTCTTGCAGCGGCGCACAAGTCGGGAAAGCTAGATGATCTCAAGGCTGCTTGGGCGGATGTCTTCGCAGATGGAAAATGGGAGAGTGCTCGGTTCATGGAGGCCTTGAAGAATTCACCAGAGGCAGATGATCTCTACTCCACGCCCTGCCAAGAAGTTCGACTCCCGCCTGGATCATGGTCTAAAGGCCGTGTCGTAGCCCTCGGCGACGCAGCGCATGCCCAGACTGCAAATGGCTTCGGAACAACATGGGGTATCGTCGGATCATACATCCTCGCTGGCGAAGTAGCGACTCTGTGCAAACAAGATCCCAGCAAGGGAGTTGTGCAGGGCGTCAAGCGATATGAGGAGGTCTTTCGACCGATAGCGACGTCTCTGCAGGGCGACCAAAGCGCATTTGCTAAAGCGATGTTTGCGCCAAAGACGCAACTTGGGGTGCTGATGCTTCACACGCTGGGAAAGCTGGCATCGTGGTTCAAGCTAGATCAAGGAATGGGCCTTGACTCCAAGATCGCAAACTGGCAACTTCCAGAGTATCCAGTACTAAACGCTGAAAAATGAAATGGGGGTATCAATCGACAAAGCTGTATAATAGTTAGACACGCAATTCATCTCTTCTCAATGATTACAAAACTCACCTCAAGATGAGTCGAAACACACAGAGGTATATATACAACAAAAAGGCTCAAGATATCGATATCACAGATCACAAGTTCTCTTCATCATCGGACACTATTCTGCGACGACAGGGAACCTCTACCGCCAGACTCAGTCATGCTAGGTGTATGATGTTCACGCTCCTGCAGCCGCGAGATGGAGTTGACGTCTTTGGCGCCTGGTAAGCTGATTGCGTCGTAGTCCAGATAGGCGTACGCACGCTGTCCCTCAATGACCTCCTCGACGTCCCGTGGGCTGCGAGAGCGGCGGAGTGCGACGGAGTTGGTGTAGGTGTTGGAGGCGTGGCTGAGGCCGTTGGCGGGATAGGTGGTGTTGCCGGAGGAGAGGCCTGGGATGAATTTGCGGAATATGGGGCGGAGAAGAGCGAGGCAGCCTGGGAGGGTCAGTGGTATGTTCAAAGGGAGAACTGGAGGGAGGCTTACTTGTGAAAACGGCGAGATGGACTTCGACGTTGGCCCAGACCATGGCGAGGGAGAAGTCGTAGGGGAATTCTCGTGAGTTGGAGGTGTATTTTTGGGCCTCGACGATTTGAAAGATGGAGGCAATACCGACCCTGAGAGTGTAAGCGATGGATAGGCTCATGGTTGAGTGAATCAACTTACAATGAACCCAGACTGAAAATACCAATGACGGCAATCTTTTGCCCCAGTATCAACTTCATCCTCACAACCTCAAACAACGGCAGAGCCAGGATGATAAAATCCATCAAACAATGCGTCAAATCAGTCCCAAGATAATACTGCCCAATATTATTCATGCACTTCCCATCGATCGACTTATCCCAGTAAGCCTGCACAGGCATGCAGTGGAAGATGGTCATGAAGGTCCGGATGGTGATCCAGCATCCACAGCATACCATCAAGATAATGATCGGTACGCGTATAGACGAGAACTGAAAGATGCGGCGGTAAAAGGTGAGCACGGACATCTTGCTGAGAAAGATGGACCACGAGTAGAGAATCTCGCTTGCGAAGAGAATCTCGTGAGATTTCTCGAGGATGTGATCGATCTTATCTTCGGGGAAGTGGCCGATTTTGCGACCCATGTAGAAACATGTAGTCCCTTGATTTTGTTAATTAAATTCGATGGGATGAAATGAGAGGGACGTCACTCACACACGATGAGAAGAATTGCATAACCAAGAGCCACAAACTACACGAGCATGAGCATGAGCATTTATTAATCACGTCTCAACTTTAGGGTGAAGGGCGTACCCAAGCTGCGATTGACAAGGCATCGTCATAACCAACACCCATCTTAGTCATGCGCCGCGCCTTGATCCTAAGAATCAGCGCGAGCGCACTCGCAGGCACGGGGATGATGATGGCGGCCCAGACATTGGGAACCCGGCCCGTCATGATTGAAGCGGCAGCGAAGACACGCTGCTAGGAGTCATTGAATTGCGTAAAAGCGAGAAAATTGAAGGATGAGAGAGAGCTGGGGGGGAAGACGAGAGGATGGGGGGAAAAAAGAGGGGCGACGAGGGAGGCTTTATGCCCAAGATACGAGCGGTAGGATTTGCCTTGGATTACTGTGAGTGATAGGGTGTCGTGGCCAAGCAATTAGCATTGCCACGACGTTGACAGGCCAAGCCGCCTTTTCTGTGCAACCCTCCCCCCAGGGCCAGTACCAAAAGCTGAAAAAAGAGACAGCAGCCACTGATAAATCAAAACACACACAGACAGACAGATTACGCCCCGTCAGCTTGGCCTTCCCATAAAACGGCTGCCTTATTTTCAACCCTTGTCTGCATCACCCAAGCATTCGCTCAATGGGGGGAAAAGTCGCGCAGTCATCCACACTCACTGCCCTGTTGGGCGAATCAAAGGGCCCAGGCTCACGACGCTGATCAAGTGACCCCAAGATAAGGAAGGGTTCAATTGGCCCAAGCTGAAAACGCGGTCGTTATCTCTCCTACTCAAGGGTTACAGTACGTAAAGATAGGCTTTTTGCACCTTCTTGATGGAGGTTAGTCGTATGTCGGTGAGATTTGTTCTACAAGCCTTCTTTTTGTTCTTTTTCATGGTTTTTGAAGAGGAAAGAATTGGAATTTGCAAGGAATTGGGTTTTGTTTTTGGTACACGTCATAAGGGCCGGGGTAGTGGATGTTCTACCCCAGGTTTGCAGTCCCCACTTGGGCCAGCGTTAGCCGTTGGAATCTGCCGCCCGTTAAAATGAGGCTTTCTTTTGAAACTGGGTGCTTATCGCGCGCTTCTTTAATTGAAAGGAACGACGAAGTGGTGTGAACGACTCCCCAACAGCCTCGTGAGGCAGGCTGTGAGCACATGTATTTCAGATGACTCATTTCAATACAAAATTGTTTGCTTGATCTGATAAAGAGAAGAAAGGAATGCAGCATGCACTGGCCTGGACCGTGCTGTGAGGCTTGGTTTGCGGGGAGCAAACTTGTTTATTGAGCGACGCATTGGTAATAACTGCGATAAGCGGCCCTGGTGAGTCGAATCTGCAATCAATCGATCCTTCGCTTGTTTGTCGAGGCCACCGTCATCTCCATCTGCATCGTCAGTAGGGAATTGTTTCTGCACGGTCCATGATCTCCTGGCAATTATTCCAAATCTTCCTCCTGTTTCTCAGCCCCGGCAGTTCTGCCCACCGTCGGGTCAACTCCCCCCGCAAATGCGTCCAATTGGTACTCCTGCGGTCCAGCATTCTCACAGGCGTAGTAGCGTATCCCTGCCTCTGTCTCTCCTCAAGCTGGGCTGCCAACCCGACCAACCTACTAATCTCTGCTGCATCCTCTTCAGATCCATTGTCGTCTTCACGACGCTCCCACAATTGCTCCTGGATATCGTACAGCGGCTTGCCGAGGCTTCGCTGCTCAGCTGCTGTTGTCGTGACGAAGAATGAGAGCGGGAGGGAGCTCCACGCTTCGTAGAGCCAGGGGAGCTCGCGGAGGGTTAGGTGGTAGAAGAGCGATTGGGGGAGATGGCGGAATGTTCGTGACGATAGGCGCAGGTTGGCGATATCCCAGGAATCTAGCTGTAGTAGGATCTCGAGCTTGATCTCTTGCGGAAACTTGGAGAATATGTCTGTAGAGTTCGGCGCTGGGTAAGTCGCATCCGAGCAAATATCTCCAGGAGTGCAGACGTCCTGTACTGAATCGAGAATATCCTGTAGCCCTGGAATGAAGCACGGATTCGCGGCAAGAAACTCGTCGCCGGCGTGATGTACCCAGTGCGTCCGACTTGCCCTCTTCACAGCGGCATGTTCTGGCAGCTTGAACTTGGGCCCCTTTCTTAGTTGTCCCCAACTCACGAGAGCATTGGTATTCACAAAGCCATATCGATATATCGACGCTCGCTTATACACCTCAAAGCATGCCGGATGAAATGCCATGTCCAGAAACCGGGTGTCGCTGCGACTATAGTGGACGTTGTTGCGTGCTGGAAAGACTTGTGCATCGTACCGTCTGCGATCAGATTCCATGGCATCGCCCAAGCCGCTGAGTGCATAACGGCCCTGCTTCTCAAAATCTTCAAGTTCGCTCTCCGGTGGGTTCCACGACTTCTTGCGGATCAAGAGGCATTGGTATGTGCTGCACTCTCTCATTGCCTCGACTGAGATGCGGCTTCCGTGGTATGCATTTGTTGATCTGCAGCTGGGTCCGGAAATGTGTTCAGAGCCCAGATTTCTCGGGGAGGGAATGGAATGGCAGTCTGGCTGGACGCATTTCTGGCTTCCGGAATATTCTCCAGGGCCAACTCTTGCATGGCTGAAGAACGCTGCAGAAGAAGGTTCCCCAGCTGTTCGGTGACGACGGATGTTGAAGCTGACGCCGCAAATCATGCAAGGAGGATCTACAAGTGGCGCATCTGTGTGGTGATAGTAACCTACGCTCTGCATCACTTCGTCATCATACTCGCTGTGGTCGACCCAGATCATAGACATTGCTTCGTTCAGGTCTAGGACTGTGCCTGTTGATAGTTTCTAGGCTTATTAGTTTGAGACGGATCGACGGACTTGTGCTCGTTTGATGCTAGCGGAGGTAGAATGGGAATGGTTCGAAGAATTGTGGGTGCGGGGGTTGAAACATGTCTTTAGAATTTCTCCCCTCTTGAGTTGATAGTTGATAGTGTATACTTACGCTCGACCGTAATCTAGGCATATGCTTATGTAGATGCTATCTGCTGTCATCTCCACAACCGAGCTGTTATCGATAAGCACGAGTCTTGGACGCGCGAGATGAACACGAAGTGGCGTAGGTCCACTGAACCGCGTTCCTCTCCATTACTGTACAAGCAACCAATTCAATACATATTATGCGACACGAATGAAACCACCTTTAATTGAGATTAATTTCCAACTAAACCTTACGCAATGCCAGAACCTGTCGCGCCCCTCTAACCGGAAGTCTTGAACGTTGTGACAGCGGTTGGATTCGCATTGACGCCCTGACTCAGTTCCTTACTGAGCATCCCTAGCCCACAGAGAGTATTATCAAAGATAAGCAAGCCGAAGCAGCTGCACTTAAAGAAAATGCTACATAAAAGTCTTTGCCTTTGAAAAATACTACTCTAGCTTCTGGAAAAAAACGTCAAGCTGAGCTGTCCCTCGATGAAGAAATCGCTGCATACAAAGCAGACCTTAACGACACCATCGACTACGCCACTTTTGAGAACGATAGCCTTCCCAGCTGCAATGCCATCCGCACCAAGTTGAACAAGCTCTTTGACTCGGGTGTTGTGAACAAGGCTGAATTTTGTAGAGCCACCGGTACAAACTCAAACTCCCTGACATCAGTGACATTCACCTCGAAGGCGAAGAGACAGACGAGGTTCCCATCTACGATGACTGCGATGAGATTCGCCGCAAGATAAACGCACACATGAAGATACCCAGCGTAACGCAAGCGCAGTTCTGCAGGGATATACACGCACAGTTCAAGGCACCCACGTGCAAGCGTATACAGTCGAAGCAACTCTCAGACTTTCGAAAGGCAAAGGGGAGTAATGCGGGTGCTAAGAGTTCGGTGTTTTATGGAGCGTACGTTTACTTTGAGAAGATGAGGATTGCGCAGAAGAAGCCGGTTACGAAACACAGGGATGAGATGACCTTTATGCATCCTGGGGACATTCCGAGAGAAAGGGATGACAGGACTACTTGGATCATCGGTGCGGCTTAACCAGGTTTGTTGGTCGGTCTGGGGAAATGTTAGATGTGTTCTGTTTGGATGTTTGAACCCGTAGGCTCAGTAGGGATCGTGCTTGGTTGATATCTGCTGGTCAGCATGTAGAAATAGCTGTACCACTTGGCTATTTGTTTAATGAGATCCCGTTTGTGCGTCTGAAGTGTAGCTGCTACCTGTAACGAGTATAATTGCAACTCTCACCAGGCAGTTCTCGAGGACATGAGAGGAGCACTAACGACACCCCCAATATAAAGCAGCGCTTGCTCTTGCATGTTTACACAAAGAGATGCGAGCCAGACCTCCACTGCAACAGAATAAATCGATCAGCTCAGAGATATCTTGCGCGCACCGAGGAAAGGCATTGTTATAAATTGGACAAGACATTCAATGGTGTCTTGTCAAAGCTGAGCCCGCGACATAACTGGTCCAGGGTAAGCGCATATCGAGAGGTCACAGTAAGCAAACAACAGCCAACATCACAACCAGCAAAAACAAAGATACAACGCAACAGGATAGGCAATTTGAGAAGGCAAAAATGGCAAAATATACATACAACAGCGGGGATTCGCTGGTCGTCACCGACCCAACTACTAGTCCGCCGGTTAGTGGCTTGACTATGGGGGAGCGGACGGGATCCCGTATTTTCCACTACCTTTGGTCGTATGTGCTAGACTGTCAGGGAGTTACGCCCTATAGTCACACAGACTCGGTGGGTTCTTGAAGGAGTTTTAGTGGGTCGGTGCGCTGTTGCGGCCCAGAACTCCTACAGTCTGTAATTCCTATTGAAATGTATAGAATTTGTTATGCTTGGCTATTGCTGTATCTAAAACTGTTACTGAAAGTTACTTCAACTCTCCATAAGCTTTGGTTATCCTTTGGTGCTGTATTATTCGACGTCACGATCCCCATTGTAGATGAGTATACGGATATCCAATTCATGGAACAATTTAGAACCCGATTGCAGCTTGGAAAGTTGAGCAGATATCCGAATTAAATCATGGTCTGTTATCTCGAGCATTACTCCAAGCGAACGATACTTCAGCTAAGAAGCTTTTGCTTATATTTCCCCCTCATCGACCCTTTGCCAACGCAATGCGCACCATCCAGCAAACGACGAGCTACCCTACAGAATTGGTGGATGAGATGCACAGCGATATTGTCCAGTCTCAAGCCGTAGTAGCGCCCTAGCTCCGTCAATCCTTCTCCAACATTCACCGCTGAGAAATCTCTGTTCTGATCGGCCCTTTGCAGTGTTTCTCTAGCAATAGAATTGAACTTTACTTGGCAGCCTCATCTATTTGCAGAATTCTCATTCAATCATGATGTTATTTGCTCAAGTCTCCGCGATACCCACTGAACCTGGTCGCATTTCTCCAGTAGCGAAATGAGGCTGACAAAAAAAAGTGGCTGGGCCAAAATCAGAGTTTTCACTCTGCCTCAGGCGCAACCCCCTAAGCCCCACTGTACCTCTCTATAAAAAACCAATCCTCCTCCGACCTTTGGGATTTTTTTCTTTTCTTCTTCATGTCGACAATACTTCAGTACGTCCCCCCTGCCTACTATCATCACTCACCTCGCCGAACGGTCGCTAACAACGCCTCCAGGAGAATCATTTCTATAGTATTCGACCTTCTCTTGGTTCCCTAAAAGAGCCACAGATCCCACCCTGGTTGATGAATGTATATCCTCGACACCCTAGAGTGAATACCCTCTTGGTCCTCTCGCTCTGTCCGCAAGGATGGCGGTAGTTGTACTCGTGCAGCTGCTGTATAGAGATGGTTTGCTTGATGATCTCGACCCCAGCTGTGGTCTTGCCTTTGGGCGCGTGGCTGGGGTGGGTGTTGATGGACGTCTGACAGGCGTGTTTTCTTTTTTATTCTTTTCATTGCTTTCTGGGGCTTGTCTCCGGGAGTGAGGAAGATGGTCTGAGACGCGATGATTGGTATCGCAGTTTCGGCATCGTGATGTGAATGTGAACGTGACCGACCCTTGTCTCACTCTGAGATCTGCCATCTTACTCCGTGGCTTATTTCTATTTTTGTTCAAGGAAGATTAAATGTAGCCCAATACTCACCGCGATATACTAGCTGTAAAGCTCCTGTGGATATAGCGGTCCATCATCATGGCCACATCCCGTAACCTACTCTTGGAAGTGCTATTCGTAGACCATACCTTTTGTCTAATCATGAATCGATAAGGACTTTGGATCAAATTTTGGATCACGTAGATATATGGTGCAAGGGCGAGTATATTTTGCATGATTGCTGATTCGAGGCACGATGTGTTCACCATGTCACTGTCCGGTACTGTTCACTGATCATGCCTTGTTTCCCAATACCCGAAGTTCTTTGTTGGCACAGGTCAACTTCTTTCACTGTGCTGGGCCGTAACATTGAGTCACAATGTCCCTTTGTTTCTTGGTTCCTTGTTCACAGCCAGCGCTGCTGAAGCGACGGCCCGTCACGCATGAGAACGACAAAGAGGATAGTATTTATACCTGCTGCAACTTCTACTTTCGATTCTCCCAGTTACCAATCAACAACACCAAAAGCTACGATAACAACAATATCCACCATGTGTATCATCAAATCTACCCCCAGAACCTGCGGCAACTGCGAAGCCGAGGATATCGCGCTTACTGAAAAGGAGGGATGCGAAGCCGTAAAGGAGGGCAAGGCCTGTCCGGGAGAGAAGAAGATTGTGGGCAACGATGCATGGCTGTGTCCAGCATGCCATGCCAACACAGCTTGCGGCTCGTGCTACAGGGTACCAGACGACTATCAGCCAAAGATTCGACAAGAAGTTGCCAAGAAAGAGACTGGTTCCTTCACGGATAAGGTCAAGAAGGCGTTCGGCAAGAAGTAGCAAACATGCTTCTATGCCAGCACCGAGTACACTGTCAAGCCGACAACTAACACAAAACACCGAGTAAGGTATCTGCACCGTGAGACGATGAAGGTCTGGGATCATAGCAAGACTAAGGTCTAGAAGACTTGGGAACACAATACAGAGGCTCATAGTATCTGACATGTCATTCGCAAGTGTAGCAAATAAACATATTCTTCACCTGTAAATGCCAAGCCTCTACGAGGTCTCCATTGCACGCCATGTACCTGTAAAACAAAACTAGTGTGACTTTTGAGTGTGCGGTAAGCTGTAAGATTAATTCACTCAATTGAAGTGAAGCAGTGAGGATATAACGCGACACTGCCCGTGAACGTTGGTCCAAGTAAGGCGTATGATGCAAACACCATCTGCCAGGTCTATCAACTGAACGTTGGTCCACAAGAGCTCACTGCAGGTCTGCTTCGCTGAGCATTGAGGTGGAGGATTGAACCGTCGCTAATTCAGAAGAGGCTACTGTTCGATGAGAACACTGAGTTTGTGTTAGTTGTCATTGCCGTAGCATGTGAAGTCTGAATCATTACCTTGTTTGGCCGATTCATCATCAACATCTGCACCTGTTCATATCAAAGAACCAATCAAAACTATTATATATAATCCCGCAAGCATTCCCACTCTCCAAGCAGCTCAACTCACTCCCAAGCATTTCATCCAACCAACCAAGTCTACAAGAACTCCCAATAACAACTTCAATCATGTGCAAAGATCTGTATAGCCGTAACCTTTGTGGCGCCTGCGAGAAAGAGCCTAACGTTCGAGAAAGACTCATATACGTGGGTCTAGGAAAAGAGGAATGCGAAACTGCCAAGAGAAGGGGGCAGAAATGTCGACATGAGATTAAAGAAGAGAGGGACGGCTATTGTCAGGTATGCGGGGAGCACACGATGTATGGACTGTATGAGGTTGGACGATATTGGTAGGGAACCGTACGGTTGAGGACTTCTTGAAGTTGGGAGTTTAAAGCATACTTCTTGCATTATCAGTTTAACTCAGTTAAACTGTTAAGAAGACTCAAAAGAAATAAATTATCTGTGCCGAAGTCCCTAGGATAGTCTCAACTAGAACTTCATTCGTGAATAAGTAGCTCATTCCACAGCTTGCCAATGTTTCAGAGAATGAACTAAAGCTGAATTAGTTTCTGTTCCATGCACTCGCATTCCGTCTATGACCTGTTTTACGGTAGAATACTTATTTAGTGATTCCTATGGATCACAAATCTTGACTCGTGTACATAAACCCGTAGTAGCCTCGTATCTTACTCTCTAATTCCATCTCACTCAAAAGCTTAACATAGACCAACACAGGCTCGAGACTCAAATAATAAATCGAGACGCAAAACATGTGCACTGGACATGTTGAGCTGATTGAGATGAGCAAGATATGGTGAAGATGCACTGAGAAACATGGACAAAGATACAAAAGAAGGAGGGAGAGCTTTGTGTAAAATAAGCTCTGAGGAGATGGGTACTCTTTTTCAGCATTATCTCAATGACGTTGTACCAGCGAGTGCGACAACGAGACGATATTAACGGTGGTTTTACTGTGTATCAGTTGAAAATGTGTACTTGGACGATGACCATTGCCAGTGCTCATGCTTCGGTCCTGCAACTGAGTGAAATATGATGTAGTTATTTGCAACTACAAGCTTGTGCCAAGCTCTTCAAGCATAGTTCTCTGATTTTGGTCTAATGGGGAGCAAAGTTACCACAGGTCGGTCGGCTCATTTGTAAGTCCAATTGGAGATCAATGTGACACAGCTTTATTACAGTCCAACTCCACGAAACAGGATTTATTTTCTCGCTGAAATTACTCTTGAGAACAACGTTTCGTACCTCTCTCCTTCTCATGGTCGGACCCTGAAGACTCCCTGTCCTCTGCACGCTGCCTGTAGCTTGTGGCACGACCATTGATACAACCTCTCTCCGCCCTCTTCAGCTTCATCGGGGAGAAAGTTGTAGAGTTAAAGGAAAATCAACCGACCTTGATTGATTGGGCTTCCGCCGGCTGTTCAGAAAGGCTATGTCTGTTAGCTGTAGGTTGTCTTGTGTTCGACGAACGGAAACACCTCTGACTGGACAAATAGCTCGTTCTTCATTCTGACCTCATCGCTGTCTGATACCGTGTAGTCTAGAGGCTTCCATAGCGAGACGGTAGACCTATCAGAATTACTAAGAGGAATACCAATAACCGCCTTGATCTAAGCCCCTGGCGTTGTAGATGTACCTCGGCGAGCGTGGTGAGGTCCTTTGGATGTTGACTGTACGCAACTTTGCTCACAATGTCTGAGATTTCAGCATCAGGATGGCGGAACTGTCAAGTATTTGGGATGGCTTATTAGTGATAGAAGTAGAGGCTTGCTTGTGCTCGCTGGAGGCTGGCGGTGAAGCTGGCTGCAGATACTTGCACTGGGCTTGAAACAAGGCCAAAGAGACTCCTTTCATAATGCATTGGGAAAAGGAGATGTTAGGCGCGTAGTCTCCATACTTACACGCGTGTCGAACGTGATCTGCTTTGTTGATCTTGTTGTTTTGTCTTGGGCTGGACTCAGTCGTGATGGCAGGGCATGCAAGCAACAGGGGCTCAATCTAACACAGCGACCCATCAAATATCATCACAGTTAACCAGATTTCGTTATAGCTTACCTAATTTCTTCTTTACTTTTTAATATTATCCTGGGGCAAAGAATACCCGGACTCTTCTCCCCTCTTCTAAATTACTTTATTGCACTATAGCATGGACTTTTCAGTGCCTGGGGTTTTCTGATTATATTAACCCTGTCGTGGTATGAAGAATTTTAAAGCTGAATTATTCTGTGCCGCTCCTCGTCAGGGGTGAGTGGCTATAACCTAGGAACAGTGTAAGCCTGCAAGACATGACAAGAAAGTCAAATTACTCTAGTTCAAGAGATCACTAAATTCTCTTACGAACATGCCCAGTTTTAATTTTATTTATCCTGTATTCTAAGTGCTGCTTTTGTGCGTGTTGTTCTTGACCAGAATTTGAAGAATCTATTCCATGTTCACTCATGTCCATTTAGATTCATAAGAGCTTATCCTTTATTCGAATATCTAGTGTTCAGACTCTAGTAATAAAAGAGAATCTGATAGGTGAAGTTAAATATGAACAAGTTCCAAGTCCATTCCTGATTCAAGTCGTTAAATACGAGGTATGGCCGCATATGAAGCTCAATTCTCATCCACAGCAGTGTAAACCACCAGCTTCCAACACTACGTCTTCTCATCACCACTCCTCAAACTCTTCACTACACACAAACCTCCAGTATCTCTACATTCACGATGTCACAAACTTTGGAAGAGACCATGGAGGATCTCGAGATGCAGCTCATGCAGAACCAGCTGGACAGCCTCCGCATTTCTATCGAGAATCTTGCCAACAGTTTGGGCCGCGTTCCTGCAGATACCATCGCCAGGTCTTGTCTGGCTATCCTGAAAAGCATGATCAGCCTCAGTTACTGCGGTATGATAGTATACATTAACCGAAGTCACGAAGTTGTTATTCAGCACAAACTTGAGGAAATTCAGAAATTTCAGGCCTTGACTTGTTCCTTCGCAGATGATGGGAAAGACGATCGTCGTGGTAGCCATGACCGCAAGGAAAATTTGCTGCATCTCGCATCAAGCATAATGCCTGCGACGTGGTATTTCCACTCATACAACCCTTCGGATTTGTTTCTCAAGCAGGCAGAGAACATAAGAGCCATTTGTCTCGATGAGCTAAGGAACCATTATGGGAATTCTTTGATGGTTTCTTCTGATGATGACGAGATGTCTTCTGATGTTGATGCGCCGTTTAAGAGGTGGATGGAAAAGGAAGACGCCAAGTTTGAAAAACACTTCCGATTGCCAGTAATCGACGATGTGGTTTCTGTGACTCTACGGACGTATAAAGACTGCCGGGACCTCAAGTCTCCAAGTCCAGAAGGGATGGCTATACATGCCTTATGCCCCTTGGGTAATGGGGAAGAATGGTCGGTTCGGGAGGTTGAAATTTCATCAGAACCAAGCTCATACCCCCGTGGAACAACAATCGAGGCCATCACAATGACGCGCAATCAGCTGGCAGAACATTACGGGGTGAGAGTAGAATATAAGAAGGAGGTTCCCGCGACTCACCCTTCGCTTCGTAATCTCGACCTTGACTTTGACAAGGAGATCCCCGAGGAATACGGAATTGTAATTGCTTGGAGGTTTGTTGGAAGTGAAGCTTGGAGGGACCGGTATGGTCATATCATTCCGCAGGACCCCTTTCTCTGAGGCTATCTGGGCCATGCTCGACAGGTCAATGGAACTTACTCAAGTGAGTAGGTAGGAAGAATCTTTCCCTTTTCTACTTTGAATGTGTGGATGGGAAGCCTGTACAAGTGTATGGGCTCGTTGGAGCTCAGGAGATGTGTTGGAATGTGTTGGTCATGTTTACAGCAGCGCTAAGGTGAGTAGAGCTACCCGGAAATACCATCTCTCTGCAGATTTACTATATAGAGCTGCTCAAGTGAGCAAAGGAACGAGTGTTAAGTCCATGGTGATCATTTGTGGCAAGTTTACTCAAGTGAGTAGTGTTGGGATGACCAAGAGGGGCGCTGTTATATCGAGAGGCACCTAAGTGAGTACATGGGATAGGAAGCTTTTGAATAGACTGAAAATTGGTGGCGTAGCGGTTGCGTTTATTTATTGATATTGATATCGGTGTGGATTGACTTACATGTGGCTATTACTTATTGTGAACCTGGTGACATGGCTGACATCAGCGATTCCAAATGAGGAGAGAGAGATTTGGGTGCAGCTCAACTAATACAAAATTATACTGAAAGCATTGTCTGCGCTAGACCCCAGAACCATGACTGTGATTTGCTACAACCTCGACTTGCCTAGAAATGGCGAGATCGAGCAGATAAGATCTTGGTCAGAGTCACAGGAACTTCAGTTTACTTCGGGGACAAGCGTATGCATAACGGTCTATGACTTCACCTCGTGGATATGCTGGCCGAATGGCCACCTCATAATAAACTGCTGCATATTTCTTACAGTGGCGTTTCTTACTGACATTTCACGGAGAATTTATTGGAAGATCCAAGATGTTGCGAATTCGCTCATCACAGTTCAGCGTCTCAACGGGGTTCTCAGTTCATGAAATAAGGCGATGGGAGAACAAAGCAGTCATTATTATGCAAAACAAGGAGCTGAGCAGAAGAACCATGGCCAAGGAAGGTGATCAAGTGACTTGAAGAGAGCATGGCCGTTGTATGGGATATCGAGGTGACTGAAATGAGTCCGCGATGGTCTGGTGTTGTTTGGATTTAGGAGCACGGGTCGAGTTTAGGCCTGGGGTTGGGCATTCTTACAGGGGTGACCACAGGAGTTGCATTGATGTATGCGCTAATGGCAGTGGGCAGTGGACAACTACAGGAGGGGCTGTGGTTGGAGATGCCCTGAGCATTCACTAAAATGCCGATAATAATTTTGGCGACGCGCGCATTTCACCTCGTGTTTTTGCACTCAATGGATCATTCACTCAAGTCAAAGCATATCCATCAAGACGTTCCTTTGTCTATTCCTTGTTTCCCGGGTCGAGTTGTATCAAAATCGATAGCCAACTACAAATGGGTATTGTTCTCTTGAACCAATTACACCAAACTCCATTCGAAAATGCGACAACAACTTGGAAAAGCACTAACGGCGGGTAATCGGGACAGTGCCAATCGCGCGCAAGAAGTCAGCTCGCTTCTGCTCAGCATTTCTAGTACCGCGCAGGTTGAGGGCTGGCAGAAGACCGCAAAGCTCACGAGCTGCAATAGAGAAATCAGCATTGAGTAGCGACCGGGAGATAAAAGAGTTATGCACATACCGTTGAGTCGCTGGACCTCGCCGTAGGTGCGAGGGAAATCGGGGATGGTCTCGCCAGTCACGGGGTTGACCAGAGGGGTGAGGGCCGAGCTAAGCTTAAGAGCTCCGATATTGAGGATTCTAGCACGGAAGTCGATTGTATTAGAGTTCCTAAGTGTTTGTCAGTAACTATGGGTAGCATGGTCAGGTTCATAGTAGGTACTGACTGGATGGTGAGACGCTGATCATTACGGGCTAACTGCTGGCCATGGTCGCGAACAGTGGCCTCGAGAGCATCAAGGCGGTAGTTCATTGTGCCGAGCTGAGTGTTGATGTCGCCGAGCTGAGGCAACACTTCATGGAGGACACGATCAGCCAACTCGGCGATGCGAGGATTCGCGGGCGGCGAGGAAGGACTGGAGGACGAGTCGGCCTGTGGACCATATTGTCCGTAAGTGATTCAGGCTGCCTTGTTGGGTGACTCTTTTACCATCGCGATCAGCCGGCTTTGAGATCAAAGTTGAGATGTTGTTGCTCTTAGCCTCTTACCGCGAAGGAGGAAAACCGTGGCCCAGCAACCCCGCCTCGCGATGTAGCGACCCCTCCGCGTGCGCGAGAAGCTCGCCCTAGCACGCGACACTGACGCCGGTATTAGGTTGGAGGGGGAGCTCAGAATTAACGAGAGTTAGCTGCCTTGACCTGGCTTTATCGCAAACGCGCCTCGGTTCACGGAAGTCACCAAGAATCGAAGCCGGAACAGACCCCGTTCCTATCTTCAATCTCTGAGTAGCAAGAGGCGCATATACGGCTTGAGGAAGGGGTGCCTCCCTCTCCGGAAGGATGCAAAAAGCGAGAGATAGCCATTAAGCATCGCCTCAGCGCCATTAATTACAGACCCTGAACTTGACATTGAGTTCGGAGAGTCTTCCTGTGGCAGTACCCCGTTTGGATCAGAATTGCCCAAGTCTGTACGGATGGGATACTCTTGGGTAGGTGAGTAGGTGGCGTGAGATTCGTTGACTTGTAGTGCGGCACAAGTTGCTAGATCGGAGAGTTTCTCAACCTGTTGCTTTCGATCAGTCCGGGTCTTTATCATAAGAAATTTCCAGTGTACATACAAGTCCTATGCCATGTACTTCGAGGCTAGTCATTTGGAACTGCAAACAGGTGTCAAGAGCCTCACTGGCAATGGTCACAGCGTATTCATGACGGAACTCCTCATCGTCAGATAGGGCTTCAACATAGCCGTGGCTACTGGCCAAAGACCACAGCTTGATCCTGATCCAGTGTCTGGTAACAAGGATATCTGCATGCTGAGCATGCGTATCAATACCAGAAGATCCAGAAAACTGTGGTGGAATCCGGTACCGCCTTAGCAAAGCGAGTATTGTGCTTCTGGTGACGTGTGTCGGGGCCTCTTCTTCCCAGCAGAAACCTTTCCAGCATTTTATGATATCAGGGTCAATAAAGTCCACTTGCTCGAGCATGTTGCTGATACATTCCATGGCAATGATGTTCTCGCTTTCGCCTCGGTCATGCGAAGATGCGATGGCGTTTTGTAGCTCTTGCAGCTTGTTCCGGCTTAGCGATTTCGTGCCGGGGATGTAGTCTCTTTGAACCGAGTAGATTCTCTCAATAATTGTGAGGCTGATCAATGTTCGGAGTCTTCGCTGTTTCTCAGTGTCTCCAATCCGGCCGTACGATTCAGGCTTGTCGAGATTCATCACCTCGGCTAGAGCTGCAGCCTCTCTCAGCCGAAATCGGGCTGCATCGAAATTTCCCTTGCAGAATTGACACGCGAACAAAAAGACGCTCGTCATGATTGTTTCTAGAGTCGGGCTCTGACCTAAATCAGACTGTGAGTGTAAGTTTACAGCCAGAGCCAAGTGAGCGTCGGCTCTAGCATCACGATTCGGCCATGAGTGTTTCTCCTGGCTCTGGACTGGCTGCAGAAGGACCAGAGAGCAAATGGCCTGTACCAAAGAGCCGAAAGACCGATCCTGAAGATGCCGTTGACGCGCGATGTTTTGATGCAGGTATGAACGGGTGAAGAAGGGCATGGATTGTTGTAGGCGCTCTAGAAACACGTCGATGAGCTGTGGGATGGTGCTGTCATCGATGAGACGATCAAGCACTCCATTTTGACTGGAGAGATTCTGGAGTGGAGGTGAGAGGTATATGCCGGGACTTTGAGGCACGCTGAATGGTAGTGATGGCACATATGGAGGAAGATCTACCACTCCGAGAAGGTTCGTCGGGTAGAAGAAGCACTCCCCCATACCAAGGTCCCAGTATTCTGCTTCCAGCTGCACGGGAGGGACTGTAGTAATTTGCGTCTCCGTAGAGTTGTCCACATGCACTGGATCTAGTTGCTGTGCCTCTGTAGGGGTGCTCACGTCAACGGCTTCAAGAGGTAGCCAATCCGCACTCTCCTCATACAAGATGTTGGGCCTCTCGGAGGATACTCTTGAGTTAACGTCTGAATCACTTGACGCCGGTCGAATGTACCGGCGTCTCTTTCGAGGCCGCGCGTATTGGCATTCTGCATTATTCTCTTGACAAGGCGCACATGGAGTACGGCGGTCACACTGTGAGTTGGAGAGTCAGAGTCGTGAGACCGATAGGAAGTACGGAGTAGGTAGTCAACCGACCTTGATCTTGCGATGAAAACAGTGATCACATGATCTAGTTTGAACAGCACAACCCAAAGATGAATCGAAGATCACTTGGTTCATGTCGAGTTGGGATCTCCTTTTCCCGACACGGTCCATCTGCAGCAAGAGTGTTTTATGACGGATAAGGAATAAAACCGACAGAGAGTTCCCCTGGTCCGACATATGAACACGGGGGAGACTGCGGGGAACCATGTCTGAACTCTCGGTCCGACAAAGGCCTGGGCCATAACTCAAACCATGCAGGTATCTTCCCCACGAAGCAGAATTCGGGCTAGTGTCACCTGGTGCTGAAAAGCGAAGCCAGATGTGACATGGAGCCTTAAGCCCAATTGGGAATATTCCCGCTGCAGACGAGAACAGTCAGAAACATGAGTTACAACTGCCGATTTGCAACGCCGTGATATTCAACAGGCCATGTTTGCAAGGATGAAAACGCCGAATGCCGTCGTCAAAATCCATCATGTGATTCATCTGGTCTGCTAACGGTGGTTCCGCACCTTCACGGTCTCTCCAAGGCCTCTTCTGTCAATTACCCACGGTGAAATCGTCAAAGCAGTCACTCAACAGCCATCATGGCAACCCTAGATTCACCCATCCTTGTTCAGCTTCCATCCAAACGCCACATCTACGAGACTGCTGTCTATGAGGCTCCCTGGAGTGCACTTCACGACCAAGATCCCCTTGCCACTGCCAAAGCATCAGAAACCCAGAACGAAAATGCTCATCGTCGTTGGAGACCACGTTATCACATCATGCCGCCAACCGGCTGGCTGAACGACCCTTGTGCACCGGGCTATGATGCCGTGCACGACGTCTATCACGTTGGATTCCAGTGGAACCCCAAGAAGCCAGAATGGGGCGATATTTCATGGGGAAGCGCACTATCAAAGGATCTTGTTTCTTGGGAGGTCAATGATTGTCCATCTATTCAACCGTCCAAGAAGCATGATGGAGAAGCTGGGGTCTTCACAGGGTGTTGGAGTCCAGTATCAACAGTACCTGGCCGAAGCACTGCGTTCTATACCTCAGCGCGGATTCTTCCAATACACCATACGCTTCCCTACAATTGGGGTTCCGAGGCAATTTGCATTGCTACTTCAGACGACGCTGGTCGTACATGGCAAAGAGGCAATGTGCCGACTGTTCTGGGCGGCCCTCCTCTGCACCTCAATGTTACAGGCTGGCGTGATCCATACGTTGCTAGGTGGCCTTCACTCAGCCGGGTCCTAGGAGACAGGTCAGATCAAGCGGTGTTTGGAATCGTTTCTGGTGGTATTCGTGGTATTGGCCCTGCAGGTTTTGTTTACTCTATTGAGGAGTACAATTTGGCGGCCTGGAACTTCATCTCTGTGCTGACTATAGCACCAACCTCGCAGAGGGAACATCCTTCCCAATGGGAGCCCGACTATGGCGCAAACTGGGAAGTGGTCAACTTTCTTTCACTCCCTGACCCCGATGATTCAGCAATAAGTCATGAGGTACTAATGATTGGCGTTGAGGGACGTCAGCAATGCGATATCGAACCTCCTGGACAGCATCGCCACCCAGACTTCAGAAGGGATCACGGCCAGATGTGGGTTTTGGGCCCCTTGGTGAAGGCTGCAGCAGGAATAGAGATGCAATTTCGTTCAGGCGGCGCTCTGGACTATGGAGCAATTTATGCTGTTAACTCATTCCATGATCCAAAATCTAGCCAGCAAGTAGTGTTTGGCTGGATTGTTGAGGAAGATCTCTCTACAGAAATGAAGGGGGCACAAGGATGGGCCGGACTGTTATCTATCCCGAGAGTCGTCCGGCTGAGCAGGATACGCCATGTTGTCCATGCATTGAAGTCAGATCTGACATCTATAAAGTCATTTGACGTGGTGCCAGAAGACAAGCCGCACCAGAAGTTACCCTTTCCAGAAAGCTCTCCTCAGATCTATACGATTACGACCTTGTGTGCTTTACCAGACCCTAGACTCTACAAGCTTCGTCAAAGTCAGCGATTCCTGGGTCCCGTCACCTATAGCACCTTGCCTGAGTCTCTGGGAAGCTTGGAATTCACTCACGGATGCTCATGCTGGGAGCTTAACTTATCTTTCGATATTGGCAATGAAGTACAGAGTATCGGCTTTATAATAGGCCACACAAAAGGTAAGACTACAAGATAGACCTTACAAACAGTTTTTGGAGGTTACTGACATTTTTTAATTAAGATTCAGAACTACGTACCGTCGTCTCGTTTAGTCCAGACTTGGAGAAGCTTACAATCACACGAGCTAAATCTACCAACATGACAGGCATATGTGTGGCGGATGAACAGGCACCACATACCCTCCTCTCGACCTTGTCCCCTGGAACTGCTGGGCCATCCCTATCGCAGGAGCCCTTGCGACTCAACGCATTCTTTGACGTGAGCTGTCTAGAGCTTTTCGCCAATGAAAGGACGGCAATCACTACGCGAGTCTATCCGGAGAGCATGACCTGCTATAACATTCAACCATTTGTGGTAAAGAAGAGTGAAAGCCCGTGGTCGGGGCAGTTGCTTGAGTGTACAGCGTGGGAGCTGAAGACGTCATATTATGAGGTTTAGATGCGCAAACATAAGCATACGGGGATATGTCAATGGGAACAATATCTAAGACTGTTTTAGAATTATTGTGAAAGTTCTTTGCCTTTTCTTTAGTGGCATTATTTGCTATCCAGAAGTGCTCAATGTCGGTCAAAGGTTAGGTAATAGCCGGGAACAAAACCTGGCCAGTGATCTGATAGAACTGAAAGGAACTCAAGGCTTGAATATAAGGTATCAAAGATACCCAGCCGAAGATTTGCTCATTTTATCTTCATTTTACTTACATCTTCCATTCCTTCAGATAGACTTCTCAGATTCACCTCTCAGTTTATGTCACTAAGTGCAGTAGAGCGTAACTTTGCTTCTCTTGCTACATAATGGTCATTGAATGAGTAGCGCAGGTAAGTGAAGACACGTAACAAATGTGACAAGTTTAAATTGAGAGGGAAATAATGTTACTATTCATGCAAATAAGATAGAGAGATACCGTGGAATTAAACAACTACTATTTGAACGCGTTTGTGTCCCATTGGTGATTATAAATACCAATGTCCTGGACATATACGCCTAAATGACTCTCCATTGTCACTGCTACCCTGAGTAAAACTCTGGACAATCATTTTAAACCTTAGCTTCGTGGTGGTCGATCTCGGTTTCGATCTTCTCCTCATTCATGTAACTCTCCATAGACAGATTGCACTGATAGTCTGGATCATGAAACATATTAGCAATGCTCTGATGAACAGAATGTCCTTCTTACCTTTAAACTTGCGAGCAGGAACGCGAGCTTCGAACATGGCATCCAGCTCAGCAGGGGTTCTTCCCTTGGTCTCGGGGAGGTACAGGTATGTAATAATGATGCAGCCGGCCATCCAACCAGCAAAGATGAGGTACGTCTTCGGACCAAGGTTACCTCTACAATGACAGTCTTGTTAGCATGCAGGCAGATAAAAAACAGAGAGTTGAACTTACGCATCGGGCTGTGAGATATATGGCAGCACGTAGACTACAACAGTGGAGAAGGCAGCCAGAGTCAAGAATGAGAAAGAGCTGGTCTTATTGCGCAGACGGGCAGTCGGTATCTCAGCAGAGACGACATAAGTCAGAGGGCCAAATCCAGCTGCGAAGAAAAACGAGAAGAGCATGCACATGCTCGCGATGGCCCTGGCGATGTTTGGGTTTCCTGTGTAGTCCATGAAGCCAAGGACCCCGACGACGAGATCAATACAGAAGACCATGGTGAAGGTGCTGAGGGCGAGGGTTCGGCGTCCGACTCTGTCGACAAGGTAGATTCCGGTGACAGCGCCGGCGAAAGCGAGGATGGCGCCAACCATGGTGAGAAGGAAAGGAGACACGTTGCCGCTAACTGTGGCGAGGAAGATGGTAGCGTAGTTCGTAGCGAAAGCAATGCCGGAGAGTTGCTGCATGTTTCCAATGGACATGGCCAAGAGAGATCGACGGAGATTTGTTCCACGGAAGATGTCAATCCACGGAACCTTGGCTTCATCCTCACGAATAGACGCTTGGGCCTTGAGAGCCTCGAACTCAGCCAAAATCTCAGTCTCTGGGTAGCCACTGCGGACGCTTCTGAGAGACCTGAGGGCGTCGCTGTCACGAGACTTGGTAAGATACCAGGTTGGTGAATCATCAACGAAGAAGAGTCCGACGAAGAGGATGAGAGGGAAGAGGATGCCGAGGCCAAGAGGTAGACGGAATGACATGGCGGACATTTCTGTACTCATGGCCCAGTTGACGCCGCTCGCGACGATGGCTGCTGTGTTGATGAGAACGATGGAGGTTCCGACGATGGCGCCACGGACGTTTTCGGGTGCAATTTCAGCCATGTAGGTTGAGCCAAGCACGATGAAGAGCCAAATGGCAACATCTGAGAGAGGACGTCAGCGAACGCGACCAAGCTGGAGCTGGTTGATCAAGACTTACTCGCAATCCAACGACCGACGACTATCTCAGCCAGCCCAAACGCAGCAGTCTGGATGGCGCTTCCAACAGCACTAAAGATGCAGCCTACAAGTATCATCTTCTTACGGCCATATTTGTCAGCGAACTGGGCTGCGAGGGGCAGTCCGAGAACACAGCCAGTGACGGGGAGAGCTGTCATGACGGAGATGTCGGTCGACGTCAGGTATGGGGTGCCATTGGGAAGACGGGTGTGAGAGATTTGGTTGACGAAAGGAACCATGGCCAGGAGACCGCCGCTGATGGCACCGTCATAGCCAAAGGTGAAGAAGGCCATGGCCATGAGGAAGGCTGGGGGGTGATGTCAGTTCGGTGCACCTCGAGACATTGATGAAGGGATGAACTGACTGGAGTAGACTAATTTTGGACTTCGGAAGAAGTTTGCCAACGAATTAGTTCGCGCCGATGCATGGTGAACGTCGGCAGTCATCGTGAAAGTGGAAGTGGGTGTCGAGTAGAAGAATTGAAGAAAGGAAACAAGGAGGAGAAGTATGATGCGACCAAGTACGGATCAATTGATCTTAAGAGATGAGAATCCGAACGGTTTGGGTATTCCAATTCTAAGATGATGGAGTCCAAGTGATGGGCTCGACGAGAAGTTATATACATACCCTAGCTTCAACACTTTGGGCCCGGTACGAAAACATGGAGGTAGTGCCGAAGCTTGGAGAAAGTGGAGAGAGAGGCTGGGGCAAGTTTTCTGGGGCCGAAATCTGGGGAATGGGGAGACTCGACGCGATCCAACGATACAACAGAGACTTCAATTTGCAATGTCGTACCGACAGATCCCCCGCGCTAAGTGCTCTATCACTCTTTGGGCCAAAACCCGCGACGTCGGGTCATGTGAGGGGGAAGAGAAGGGTTGCCGCGATGCGCAGCCGAGGGAGACGGGGATATTCCCAAAATGGCCAAGTACGGCGCCACTAACTTGGTTGCAACCTGTAATTATAAGACGAAACTTAACCGCAAAGTTCAAGCGGCTAATTCCCTCTTGGCAAGCTTGAAAACGGTATTTCAGCTCATATTGTGTATTTGTTATTGCCTGCAGTCTGTGTTGGAAGCAAATATGACTGTGTCGGACTATACCCTCAATCACCCTGAGCTGGGTAGCATCGTCGGCTTAGCCAGAGACGACGATGTTGTTCAGTTTCGCGGTATCCCATTCGCATCGGTTCCTGGTCGCTTTCGCCAGAGCATCTTGAGAGCAGGACCATTGCCTTCGCAGCCATTCTCTGCTCGCCAACCAGGGTAAGTGTACAGAAACTAAGACTCCATACACGAATCGACTCACTAATCTCACCCAGTCCTGAATGTCCCCAATTGGTCTTGCCCTTCCCTTCATACTGGACGGCGCCACCTCCCAGTGGATATCCTGCTCTAGAAAAGCCCATCCAAGATGAATTCAACTGCCTGAACCTATCCATCACCGCACCACGCAAAGTCCTTGAATCAGGCGAGAACGTGCCAGTGCTGGTCTTCATCCACGGCGGCGCTTTCATGGGCGGCAGTCAGTCGATCCAGCTATCTGGACGTGAAATCTACGATGCTACCGACCTAGTAAGGGCAAGTATCGCTCGGGGGCAGCCGATCGTGGTGGTCACCATCAACTACCGCGTGGGACTTCTTGGATTCCTCACTTCGGAAAAGCTGGCAGAGCGGAGTCGTGCTCATGGCGAGGCAGTTGGCAACTACGGACTTCATGATCAACGACAGGCGCTGGAATGGGTGTCTCGTTTCATTGCTGGGTTCGGAGGTGCTTCTGACCGCGTTACCATTCATGGAACTAGCGCGGGCGGCGCTTCGTGTCATTACCAGGTTAACTTCCCCAATCGCAAGTTCCAGAACGCCATTCTATCCAGCGGGACATCTGTCGGTATCGCGTCGAGGCCTATGCCATGGCATCAGGAGCGCTTCGATTATGTGCTATCTCAAATACCAAGCCTGCAAGCGGATGATTCTCTACTTGATTCATTGGTAGATCTTCCTCTGGATCAGCTCTTGCCAGCGTCACCGCCGTCACTCTACAGCCCACTCGTTGACGGAGAATGGGTTCCCGAGGCAGGTCTCAAACCGACCCTGGAAAAGTTGAGCAAGGCCGGTGGACCCTTGCCGAACTTAATGATTGGTGCAACGGAGTACGAGCGAGATCTTACACTGATGCTATTGTCTGATCTGTCAAAGCCTCTGCCGCCTCCGCCTCGACCAGAGGCAGAGATACTGCCCATTGCGCAGGAGGTACTTGCAGGCAGCGCCATGATTCCCCAATTGAACTCTGGCGACAGTCCCTTCTGTGTCCCGGAAGTTGCACAAGCTTATAATCTGAGACGAGAGAAGTCTTGCTTAGACTCATTTGAGAACCTAGCAGGCTTGATGGCGGACGTTGCATTTCGTACTCCACCACTGTACTCAGCGGCGGTCATCAAGAAGCATCAGATCGCGCACGGCCATGCTTCACATGTGCTTCTCTACGAGATTCAAGCTACAAACCCATACAAGAACTGGTCACTAGGCTATAAGAGAGCCAATCATGGTATCAACGACATTTTCCTCTTCGACCCAGCGGAAGACCAGGTCGCGGCTGAACACCTTGAGAACTGGGTGTCTACCGTAGGCCAGGTCCGTGCTGCGTGGCTTGACTTTTGTTATGGAAAAATGCCCTGGGCTCCGTTCCAGTGGTCAGAGAATATTGATTCGCTAGGGGGCATTTATGTGTTCCCAGATGGTGGCGAGGGTAGATTGTGTAAGACGTTGGATGAGGTCGATGGCAATGCTACAGCTACGCGATGGCGTGCACTTCTGAAAACCTCTTTGGAGTCTGTTTAGATATCTTTGACTTTATTCACAGAGTTGTATTTAATAGAACCTTTATTTCATTTAGAATTTTCTTTCTTCTCTGGTGTCTAAAAAGAGTGCATCAATGGCTAGATTCTGTAGGCATGCCAGACAGCCTCAGGCTTCCCTAATGAAGGTAAAATCTGGCATTACAGGAGAGGCATTTCCACCATAACTAGAAAGAAACCGACAAACCTTATCTAAGTATTTTCCTCCAGTATTTGAAGATATCTCGGTGGCTTTCGCCTGCATAAATAGCTATCTATGTATATTAAACGTGCTGGTAGGCGTGTCTCTTGTCTTAGCTAAGGTTGCTATAGTCAGAACCCTATATACAATTCAACTTGTCTCTGTTATATCTTTTCTAGATTGAATAGGTGAGAAACCGTGTCAATTCGGATGTCCAACTGCGCATAGGGTCATCAAGAGCCAATCCCAGACCATGCGGGCCATCTGGTAAAATCAAAACCTGAGCTTTTCTCTTATGTGCTGCCATGGCTTCAGCAAACATGAGAGTGTTTTGCACTGGAACTGCCTGATCGTCAAAGGTATGGAACAAGAATGTCGGGGGCGTTGTATCAGAGACCAAGTTCTGCGCTGATAGATCGTGCAGCTCCTTGGCCGTCGCGTTAGGCCCGACTAGATTGTCGCGAGAACCGGCATGGGTATAGTTGCCTTCCAAGGTAATTACAGGATATGCAAGAATGCCGAAATCCAGGCCGGCCTTGGGGTTGGTGAGGGTTGTGGATGCAAGGTGACCACCCGCTGAGAAGCCCCAAATGCCAAGCTTCTCTATTTTTGGGTTGTCATGGCGTATTCTCTTGAGAGCGGCGAAGACCTCGTTCTCAGGTTTAGGATAGATAGGTGCTGTTGCATTGAGTGTCGTGGTATAATCGAGAACCCACGCATCAATACCAAGTTTGTTGAGGTATGCAGCTGGATTGTAACCTTCCTTGACGATAGAGACATGGCTATAACCGCCACCAGGACAAATGAGTACACCGGTGCCTGTGGAATTGGCTGCTAGGAAAGCCGTGAGCTTTGCGATATCGAGCCTGTCGAGGTGGTGAGCTTTAGTGACATGAGGCTATTATGACAAGGTGCTTAACTAACTTCATGGTGTCTCCGTCTGGGTCAAAGGTGGCCGTATCAGAAAGCTTAACAGACTCCTTGGACATCATCTTCAATAGCAGAACTCGTCAAGATATGTGTTCTATTCTCTGCAGATCACTTTGGGGGCGGGACGTCTTTGGGGTTTCGTTGTGAGTTACCCCGCGATGTCGAAACTCAACTTACCCAGAACCCTTGTAGCAACCTTCACTTCTATTCGTCCGGCTATCCTTTTAAATCATGCATCATTATATAATAGCAAAAGTGCATTAATGGAACACTAACTTATAATAGTCCTTGGATCATTGGCGGAAAATTGTGGGGTAGAAACTTCCTCTGTTTAATACCAATATCATCAGTCCATGGCTGGCCCTTCATTAAGTAGGATCTTGAACTCGCAATTTGACAAACGAGCTATTATTTAGTGCTTTAACCTATCTCCCGGCACCCGAAGCGTTGAACGTGGAAAAGCACGTATTGTAAATGAGAAAATTCGGCGTTCCTGGCTGGGTCTATTTCACTTCACTCACCTCACTGTTAACTATTGTACGGTCCATATGCAGGGTCAGTAACTCGTCTCTGCCAGTGGTATTAATTTTACCGAGGCCTTGTTATGCACTCTGATCACAAGAAGATCAATATACAGGATAGGTGGCAAACAGAGATATGCATAACTTTGATCGAAAGATAACAGTATCTTAGAACTATATGCAAGCCAGGATACGCCTCTGTAGACTGAAGCGAATAAAGACAATGAATAAAAGACCCATCGTCGACATCCCACCCGCATAATAAGCTGCAGACCTGAATACCGAAAGACTGTTATTACTACTGTCTGCAAGCGAGTAGATTCCCGAAGCAATAGGTGTACCCTGAGATTCTGGTCAGCAAAGAGTATATGTAGGACATATATATGCAACATACGAAGAAGAATCCACAGAACCATGTAGTCCAAACAATAGGTAGGATGCCGAGAGTATTCTCGGGACCCATTGTGGCGCCGAGCATGGGAGGAACTAGACTAAAAAATGCTCCACAGCCGATGCCGTTGAACACGAGGAAGACAGAGAAGATTCCAACCGAAGATGCCAATGGCCATACGACGAGCGAGCTGAGACCAATGAAGAGAAGGCAGACAATCAAGCTGTTCAGAGGGCCAAGCAAGTGATCTGCAGTGTACCCCCCTAGAACCCGGCCACTAGTCGAAGCCAAGTTCCAAGCCGCCAGTATGATGATGGCAATCTGGTTAGAGTAACCCATGGATCGGGTGAATATGGGGATAAAGTAAGGTGGGATAAATAAGGGGAAGCATGACAAAGCTGTCCCGGCGATGATAAGGAGGAACCGAGGCTCACGGAAGCGATGCCTAATCACACAATTAGCAGGTCATTGAGATAGCGAGGGATCAGAGATATACTCACCACTGGAGCCTCAAGCCGGCACTCATGGATCCCTCAGGCTGTTGGATGAAGTACGAAGCTGGAATACAGACTCCCCAGAGCATGAAGCCGAGGATTCGGAATGTCCACGCGACATCGACTTGTTTCACGAGAAGATTCGTCGCGATGCTCATAACAGCTGCACCAAGGCTGCCTCCACCAAAAACGATACCCATAGCCAGGCCACGATGTCTCTTGAACCATCTCAGCGGAGCAGTCGAGCATGCCTAGCAATGTTAGTAAACCCCTTGATCATCTTTCAGATCAAACCTACAAAGATGGATAGTCCCCCCCCAATACCAAATACCACACCGTGGAAGACAAAGAGAGCTCCGACATGTTTTGTTGTCCAACTTGCAAGGAATTCACCTAGACCCATCAGAACGCCACCAGCTAGAGCAGTCTTCTGGTAGCCGAGCTTTCGAACAGCGATGCCAGAGAGGATACTGAGTGATATCATGAACGATGTTGCGAGTGATCCGACGAATGTCAAGGTTGTGAGGTTTGTTCCGGTCACTTCAACAAGTCTGACTTGCATGATGCCCCATGAGTAGATCACCCCGAGGTAAACGAAAAGAGAACATGCTGCGGCCGCTACAGCTATCCATCCCTTGGGATTATCGAATTCGACAGCTGGTGGTGTCGTGTTGGGCGATTCAATGTCGGGTTGTGAGATGTCGGTATCATTGCCTTTTTCGTTATCCGACGAGTTCGACGAGGATGGCCACTCCGGACCTGGGCTGTCTTTCTGTGCTGACATGTTTGGATTTCGATACATAAGAAATAATCAAAGAACAGATCTGATGTATGTTCGTAAAGTTATTGTTCGAGAAAGTTCTTTAGTTAAATATCTGATCCGGCATCTGACCTCGGTTCTCACAAGGTCGAAACCGACGACGAGAACCGACGCCCTGAACCTGTCATTGCATCTCAGTGGGTCTTAGCGTATGATAGCGTTTGTCATGAGAATTCTGCGACACAGCGATGGGCCGGAATGAGTCGGCTCGTCGGTGTTCGGCTGAAAATCTGTCTTTCCCGAGTTCCGATGTAGATAATCGGTTTTCGGGTTTGACTTTTTATAAATGGACCAGAGGAATTCTTTAAATGTATCAAAAAGAATTCCAACAAAAAGAAAAGACTATTCATTTCAGAAGTTAAATTTACAGAATCTCACAATTTTTCAGCTTTAATTCTCTATTCATCGACATGGCGCCTTCAACGATTGAAGACTTCCCTGAAGTCTCAACGTACCAATCATCTATGCCCGTCAAACCCATGCAACAAGAAGGATGTTTGATGCACAGGTCTCTTGTTCAACATCCTTACATGGTAGAGTCCGCAAGTGGCGTTGAGCTCAGGTTATCAAGCGGTCAAACCATCATCGACGCTTGTGCCGGTGCAGCAGTTGCGCTCATCGGCCACGGTAACGAGGAGGTCATTAAAGCCATCACCGACCAAGCTCGCAAGGTCAGCTACGTCCACACACAATCCTACACAACGGCGCCAGCTGAAGAGCTTGCCAATATCATACTGGAGGGTAATCCATATGGTCTTGAGAAAGCCTTCTTTGTTGGTAGTGGCAGTGAAGCTGTTGAGTCCGCTCTGAAGCTAGCTCGTCAATATCACTATGAGAAGGGAGAGCTTGATAGAGTGCACATTGTGTCTAGACACCAGTGCTACCATGGAAATACAATGGCTACCATGTCTATCTCGACGAACAAAGCCCGCCGAGCTCCATACCACGGCTTCCTGTACCCTCATGTCTCTCACGTCTCGCCTGCTTTCGCTTATCACTACAAAGACGACTCCGAGACTGAAGAGCAGTTCACTGCAAGACTTCTAGTCGAGCTTGAGGAAGAGTTTCTACGAGTTGGACCCAAAAACATTGCTGCTTTCATCGCGGAAACAGTCGTTGGCGCGACGACAGGTTGTGTTGCTGCGCCGACCGGTTACTTCAAGGGCGTCAGAGCTATCTGTGACAAGTACGGCGTGATCATGATTCTTGACGAGATCATGTGCGGCGTTGGTCGAACAGGCACGTTTTTTGCTTTTGAGCAAGAGGGCGTTGTACCTGACATCACCACGATCGCGAAAGGTCTTGGTGGTGGTTATGCTGCTATTGCTGGTGTTCTTATTCACAAGAAGGTCGTCGATGTCCTCAGACGTGGCTCGGCAGCTTTCAACCACGGACATACGTATCAAGCTCATCCTATTTCATGCGCTGCGGCATTAGCGGTGCAGAAAGTCCTGAGACGGGAGAAATTGGTCGAACGATGTCGCCAGATGGGCCTTATTTTGGAGAAGCTACTTAGGCATGAGCTAAAGGACTGCAAGTCGGTTGGTGATATCCGAGGTCGAGGTCTTTTCTGGGGCGTTGAGTTTGTCAAAGACGTGACAGCCAAGCAGCCTTTTGATCCTTCGGCTAAGTTTGGTCTGCTGGTGCAGCAGATTGCTTTTGAAAAGGGCGTTGCGTTGTATCCGGGCGGTGCTACGATTGATGGTGTTAATGGTGATCATATTCTGCTTGCGCCACCATTCACAATCACAGAAGATCAACTGGCCATTATTTGTCGGGTATTGAAGGAAGCAGTGGCAGAGGCCGAAATAATGATGCTCTCTCCATAGGTAGGACTGGTCCTGAATTGCCTATGTAGAAATGCGATGGAAAAAGTATATTAGACAGTTTTTTAGTCCATGTAATTATAGAATTGATACACCTTTTTGTAGTAACCTTCGTCTTGGATCTTGCCCTTCTTATGAATACACATATGGCCCTTGAGATAATTACTAATAGCTTTCCACGCTTCAACACATGCCATCATAACTGCACCGCTTCTCCGTGTATTTCTGCAGCCTCAATATCATGGCATCTATGAGTCTTCGAAGTGGCGGACATAGAGTGGACTGGATATTGTATGAATGTAAATTAACATAAATTAACATAAATTCAGATTTACATAAGTAAGCCATAAGAGCCACTTGGGCATATGACAAATGCAAAACCTAACGCAGTGCAATACAGAAATATCAGAAGGTGCGAAGATAGTCACCAATGTAGCCGCCACCAAGCTTGTGTACCTGCTCAGCAATTTCCCCAGCACCAATCTCCCCAGCCAAGTGTTTGGCAACCGCTGAAAGATGCTGGGCTAGCGTAGTAACGACCATAAATCGGTGCTTTGAAGCTCAGCAAGAGTTCTATGAGGAATCGCCATGATATACATACCTGGAAGGGCTTGTTGTCCTTATCGTGAAGAGCAACCCAGCGGCCATCTCCATCTCTGTTCTTCTCACCATACTGGAAGCGATCGGTGATACTCACGACCCAGGAGTCTAATGCAGATCTCAGTAATTATTCAACCAGTTGTCCTTGGATACTTACTGCCCTCCTGCCGAGCACCAGGAAGCTTTCCAATATACTCATTACTATTGGAATCCTTGTAGTAGCGGTCCTGAATGTACATCAAAACATCGGCATTGCCCTTGGATTGGTTCTGGGCGTTGACGACGTAGTAACGAGCAGTACGAGTGCGGAACATCTGGGACCATGAGATCTCTACTGTGTTCTGCTCAGCATCCGAAGTGTAGGCAGGCACAGAGAGTATATCTCCTTTGGTAGGAAAAGACATGATTGAGAAAGTCGGCTTGATGTTTTTGGATATAACAGGTTGTGATGAGATGATGATTGAGAGGCTTGTAGTAGTAATGAAAAATGTTAGAATACGCGGAAGGGAAGGTAGCTTAAATAGTCGAATTGCCTATGATGAGGACTGAAGAGCTAGTCCCAGCTCTCGCTGCTATACTGTTTATCGCAAACAGAGCTGAAAAGAAGATCTAGATTCGTGCTGGCCAGTGATCGCCCTGATTCAGAAGAGCACTAATCAATAGTGCCACCAATTCCTGGGCTATTGGTAATTGATGGACGCTAGTAAGCACTCACAGATGCACTGAAGCTAGACTTTTTGCATTCGCTCACCAATGAAGGTTGCCCAAATCGGGCTCTGAGTAAGTTCGACGCGCGACTTGACTATCTGTGGGAGGCCAATATTGGAACATGTTCTCCCTCGCCCCCGCTGCTTTTGACTGCTATTTACTTTTCTGGAACAATGAGGCTAGCTGAGCTGCACAGCCCGCCACAAACAACAGGGCCGCTGTTAAGCTAGTGGTCTGGGCTATGCATGTCTCGGCCCGCCCTAACCCATATAAATCCACGAATTTGTTGTGGCTTGCCTGAGCAGTTGAACTATTGACATTAGCTGCGCTGAAACAAGACATCGCACATCTTACATAGCCACGACGGCGAATCCACATTTCAGTAGGATTCACGTCCCAATACATGTTGCATGAAATTTGAGTAGGACCATAAGCTTCTCCAGCACCCTGTAGAGGGGATATCACTATGACCACGTCTGGATCTCATGAGATACCCATCATGGGATATTTAACTGGACTAGGCGCTACTGGAGGGAAGAAAGCTCAGAAATCAATGCTGACAAGTGTCAAGACTGTTGAAAGAAGGATTAACAGAAGTGATCCATGGATTCATGTTTGTTGTCATACACGATTCCAAGAGATGAAAGAAACACCTTCACGAAAGGGGATCTAAGTATAAGCTCTCAAGTGCTTCTCCCTCAAACATTCAGCATTACTCACTTTAACTATCAACCTTTACTATGCTCCTGTCATCTAATATTCCGTCTTGCCAAACTTTGCACTATCTGCTCTAACTTCAACGCATCCAACCGCCAATATGTATGGACCTTTGGCCAGTTCATTACCTCCCCAAAGGCTGAAGTCACATAAAACTCATGCGAGTTTCAGTAATCTGAATTATACACTACCACGTTCGCCGCCACTTATTTCTCCTCTACTGGCTCCCCGGGGGTCTCTGGGTTCAGCGATGAGAAGAGTGTGCTTGCGTTTCCGGGCACTACCATCTCCCTCGGTTCCGGAATGACTTGCTGTAAAGGCTCGCGGGAAGTCTCGCGCATCAAAACATTAACGCTCCCAGTTTGCGACCGTTCTCAAGACAGAACCGTGTTTTGCTAACAAGATGAAAGGCTACTTTATCTGGGTGGTTCACGCCGAATCTTTTGTCAGTCATTACCCGACTCTCGCTAGAAGCGAGGGTGTCTACGATGCCGAGTGTCAGACCGGTACAGTTACGCAAGCCAAGTGCTACATTGGACACTTCAGGCGTGTCAGCATGTCGTTATCTCTGCACATTGGGCAGAGGATTTTGAGAGGTACTCACAAGATATGAGTTCCATTTAGATTCCTCAGCCGTGCTCTCCAAGTGCTCAGACTGTTCGTTTTTCTGACATAAGTTGAAACTGAGTGTTCTCCTGTCTCACTCCACTGGCGAAACTACATCTGCAGAGACACTCGTTGAGCAACCTCTCATCACCGGGACTGTCTACACGAACTGCAGCACCCAAGAGGCCCCTGTTTTTGAGGCTGTCACTCAAACCAAGCCCGAGTTAGATACCAGACAGATTGAGGATCCTGCTCCCGTAGTTGAGCCGCTCCTCACATCTGTCTCCGAGACCGACTTCGGCCTTGTCGGGATGATAACGCGCAGGACACTTCTATGCGAGAAGATGCTATTCCCTCCCAGACTTAATCACAGATCGACACCCAGATCATTGATATCGAGATTTCTTCGATCGGCGGTGTTGATCAGTTTGCCAATGTCAGCTGCTAGATTTCTGATCAAACCCGTCGTTGGCATAGTCACTATCTGTATCGCGATAATGCAAATAATCTCTCAAAAATTAAATTGCATAAGATGCATAAAGTTGAGCTCCACTTTGGGAATGGTGCTAGATTACCGTGAAAAGTCGGAAAACTCCGTGCTAGGTCTTAGCTAATAATAATTAACGCTTTAAGGCTGAACGACAAAATGGCGGAGGCGCAGTCGTAGGTAAATTTCTTAAACTCTTCTAGTATCGCTCTAAAATGTACGCATTATAATTACAATCCATTTCCAACGTAATTTCTCTTAAATAAGAGACGGTTTATATGTCGGAAAGTGCATACGTTAATTATATAATCTCACCCCCTGGTTAGAGTATACTCACGGTATCTATCCGCCGAATGTTGAGCCATAAAAGCCCGTCCATGGCCCGGCCCGCTCTGAACTCGCAATCACTTACTAGTGATATGAGCTCTGTGCCTGATTCTTTGCCATCTAAAGAGTCTCAAGTTGCCGCCGGCGCTCGACGTAACCTGCCTACGGTTCCAGCTGCGTGTCTTGTTTGCGTGAGTTCTGCCCCGTCTCTACACCGCCTATTACTACTAGTGTTTTCATGGCCTCATCTTGACGATGTTGCTCAAGAAGAAATGAAGGCTAACATTGCTCTTGCCCGCAGCGCAGAAGGCACCTTAAATGCGATGGACAACGCCCTTGTTCCCGCTGTAGATCTGTCGGTCTTGATTGCGTCTATGCAGCTTCCCGTCGCGGATATAACGGCCGTAAGCGCACAGCTACCCAGTCCTCTGGTTACCATGCAGGATCGGGGGCTCTTGTCCCCATTGTTGGCGCCGCAGTCACGGTAGTCGGTCCTTCTCCGTCGGTGCCTGCGCTGGAATGCCCTTCTGTCTTTGATCCTACCATGTTCTTTGGCAATGTCACAAGTCACTCGAGCGTCGACAAAGGCTTCCCAATCGCCGCGTTCTCTCGAACTATTGCATCAGCTACTCTACCTGGCTTTTCTTCTCAGACTCTAGTTGGCGGCACCGGTAACAGAGTACCCCGGGCACTCCCTGTAAGAGAACGTTATATCGACTCGTTCTATCTGAACTTCTACGCCGCTCATCCCTTTATACCGCCAAAGGAGCTTCTTCTCACCTTAGCACCACAGATCTCCCTGGAGCCCCTGCTTGCAGCGATACGTTGGATTGGTTCTCTATACATCGAGCAGGACAGCTCTCGCAGCCTTTTTACAGATGCATCCCGCCTGATAGACGGTGCACCTCTTAGAAATGGCTTCTTAGTGCAGGCGATGTTGCTTGTTATTATCGGACTTGACGGCAACCGTCAAGAGAAAAAGGCCAGAAAGCTTATAGCAGATGCCCGGGATATCTCGATTCAGATTAAATTAAACTCTCGTCCGTTTGCAGCCACCAATGGACAAGGGATTCCGACACTTGAGGAGAGCTGGCGAAGAACATGGTGGGAGCTTTATGTTGTGGATGCCCTTATGTCGGGCGTGCATCAAACCAACACCTTTTTGCTGTATGATGTACCTACGGATGTCGGTCTGCCTTGCGAAGAGCACCAATATCTTACAGGAGTAAGTCTCGTTATAAAGGCCGGTATCCACTGTATGCTTACAAGATGTAGCAAATACCTCCCCCTATCCGACCATATGATACAGAAACCCTGGGTCTGTTTGATGCCAGGCCGTATTCATCGTACACCTATCGAATTCAATGTGCCTGCATCTTGGGTGCCCTTCAAAAAGCGCCAGCAGAGGTCGACCATATCGCCAGGCTCCTCGCTAACTGGATGCTCCGCCTACCTCCTTCAAAATATGACGCTTATTGCAATGGAGAGTTAGACGAGATGATGTTTCAGGCCATGATGATGTGGCACGCCATTTCTATTCTCTTACACCAGCCTCACTCACAGCTGGATTCGTCGTTGACTTACTATATCAAAGCATCCAACACGCCAGCTGCGTCCAGCGATGCCTTCAATTCGCACACCAAACATACAATTCGCGCTGCGAGGGAGCTTAGCAAGTTGATCAGCTACCGCGGTCCTCTCCTTAAACATACTCACTTCTTTGCTTACATGGTGACACTCTCGTCTACAATCCACCTCAGCAGATGGTCATTAGCCTTTGTAGCCCAAGATGATCAGGATCTTCGTCAAAATATGGGCCAGAATATCGGGGCACTTGTCAAGTACGCCGAGATATGGCCTATGGCGCAACATTTAGGTTTGCAAGTTAAAAGAATGGCAAAGGAGGTATACACAACAAAGAAGTTGCAGGAACAGCATCCTTGAGATAGATAGTTCTCTTACTCAAGATAAATAACTTCAGATAGAAATCTTTCAGAAACTTGAATACACAAAGCTAGCTCGCTGCTCTTCTATTTAGTATTATCAAAGCTGGCACCGTTGTCTTTATGCTCTCTATGAGCTTACTTGCAATCCCCATTCCTCTCAATATTCTTCTAATTATCCTTCTCGGGGTTCCACTTTCCATCGTCATAACCAGTACAGTCACCCTCATATTTCCCAGGGCGCCAGCTCCCATCGTCGCTGCGCTCACCATACTTCTCAGATGTCAACTCGGAATCTTCAGAGTTTGCTCCCTTAGTCTCGTACTTTGTAGGCTCCCGTGAGTCATCATCAATCGTGTCAGCCTTGCCCCTCTTGGTCTTGGACTTCTCGCCAGGGTACTTGGTAGGTGTCCACTTGCCATCATCGTGGCCCGTATCCTTGCCTTCATACTTCCCGGGGTGCCAGAACCCATCATCATTCCTCTTTTCAAATTCTTTAGGGGCCCACTTCCCGTAGTCAAAGTTGGGTCTCTTGCCGTCGTACCAAGCAGAAGCCTGCTTGCCAGTATTGGCAGGCTTCTCGGTAGGGAGTGCTAGAGGTGTGGCGGCAAAGGCGGCAAATACAAGAAGAGAGTAGTTGCAGCGCATTGTAGATAGTGTAAATAGTGTAAGGAGAGGCTGAAGAAGCTCGAAGTTAAGGCAAGGATTAATTGAGGATGAAAGAATCAAAGGTTGAAGGGTTATTTACAGCTATGTTTGTTATTGATGTGCCGATGATGGTAATTACGATAGACAGAACAACAAGATACTATAACCTTTTATAATTGAAGCTCTGGCAAACGTGACCTCATGGTACTCAGTGCAATCACTTGCCACCATCACTTCGAAGGGTTGCAGGCTCACAATTCCAGGCATTCTCGACATCCTCACCGCTGTTTCCTTGAGGTGGTGAGATCATGATGGCTGAGGCCATTTCCAGCCATTTCGTATTTCTGACAGCATAAATCAGCAACTGCTTACTGCTAATCTCACAATAGTGTAACAGAAGCCTTTAGTTGAGAGTACGTCACCCCAAATGAACTCAGGCCATCTAACCGAAAGCTGACAGCAATGGGGGTAGAGCCTCGGTTAGCTTCACTAAGTGTCAGGGAAGACTTGAGCTGAAGGGGCTGTGCCTGAATAGCCCTAAGGCATTGCATGGAAAGCGCAATTATTTTATCTTGAGAATTGATGATGGAGAGTCTAGACCTTGTGAGAAGTCCCATGGTAACCAATCAGAGACGTGCACTTCGGAGAAGGCGATTGACCCGCTGACGTGAGCACTTCGGTCCGCTGACAGTGGCTGCCCCAGCTGAAACGAGCTGGCGATTCAATTGGGACATTGCAGATGGTCAATCTCGAGTCATTGGCAATGCTGGCAAGATATCAATCTGGCTGTGCACGATAGGCCTCGCAGGTTGGCAGAGCGTAAAGCATAAAAGATGTCCCAATGTACGCCAGGGAATTGTTTTCCCATCACTCATCACCTCTCATCCTGCTTCTCATCAAGCTTCATCACCATGAACTTTCTGTTTCTCTCTATGCTTTGGCCTGCTGTAGCCAGCGCTGCTGCTTGCAAGCCAACACCTCCTAAATCGAAAGCTGCTTGCAAGTTGCCTGCCAATGACACCGTGGAGATGAGTGTCGGCTTCAACTACAATGGGGACTGTGCCCCAAGCACCGGAACTCTCAAAGGCTTCATGATCTTTGTTGACTTTTCCGATGCCGAACCTGCTCAAGACGAGACCCCCCAGTCGCTCTATGATGCTATAGTCCCCCAAACAGCCGAATGGTATAGGCAAGCCTCTTATGGGGCTCTGTCCCTGAATATTTCGGCCGATATGTCCAAGTTCTACCGCATGCCCAAATCTGCTGGGTCATATGGCTGGGAGCGAGGTCTCACAGGGCCAGAACATCAAGAATACATCCAAGATGCCCTCGACGCCTACACGGCCAACGGAACTCGCCCTCCACCTCCCGAATCGGATGTCCTCTATGTTGTTCCAGTAAAGAGCGTCGGTGGCAGAGGCATCTCTCGGTCCATAACTTATGTTTCACGAATTAAGACTAGACAGGGCGATGATGTTGCCCTGAAGACCGTCACCGTTGGAACCGACGCATTTACAGGTTGGGGACCAAAGAGCTGGAAGGTACTGGCTCACGAAACCGGACATACTATGTGCTTGGCCGATTTGTACCCATTCGAAGATCTTGGACTGGGCTACTACGTTGGTGGCTGGAGTGCCATGGGAGACCTTTCTGGCATGGCACCTGATTTCTTCGCCTGGGACAAGTGGCGCCTGGGGTGGCTCAACGACGGGTCTGTCGACTGTGTTTCGGAGCGAGGAACTACTCAGCACACTCTTAACCCACTAGAACTGAACATTTCCGGCAATGGCGTCAAAGCGGTTGTCGTCGCCGTCAACCAGACTTCCGCACTTGTCGTAGAGGCCCGTACATCCGAGGGTCTTGACTCAGGCGTGTGCGCCCCTGGCGTCCTGCTCTACACAGTTGACACCTCTGTGAAGACAGGTTACGGCCCCATTCGTGTTGTAGATGTTACCCCAGGATCAGGTGGCTGCGGTGACGGTAGTGTGTACGACAAGAACGACGGAACGTTGTCACAGGGTGGAGTGAGCGCGTATAAGGTTCCTGGCTGGGGAGTGCAGATTACTGTAGTAAAAAAGACAACGAAGGGTTATAGTATTAAAGTTGATACTGAGTTGTAGGATCTAGAGTTCGCATTTGAGTATAGGAGTCTTATTATTTTTATTAATATGGGTTGTTCTCATAGAATAAATTATTAGAGATTTGAATTAATGATTTCCTTCTTTTATTACATTACATATAAAGAGCTACCAAACTCGAGCAGGCACTCTAAACTTGTATAGTCTACTTCAGAAGCCTTCCTCCGCCATACACTATAATCATACTCGAGAGCATAACGACAACCAAGAATGGGGGTATTACAAGGCAAGGAGACAACCGTAACCCGTTGCCAATCCTTGTTGCTTCCACGACAGCCGTACTACTCTCACCGCATAGGTCATGGTGGAGTTCATCCGTGCTGTCACCGTTGCGGCTACCAGACCAAGACCATCCTCCATAGTATTGGTTGACTCTGGGAAGCCGAAAGGGGCTGTTCACTGGCCATGGGCAGTATTTGAAGCTTCCCAAACGACATTCCACTAGCCAAAACCTGCATTTTCTTGAGGAAGGGTCTGCCATTTTGCAGACGCAGCCGTCGCAATAATATCTCTGATAATAGGCGGTCCTCTACATATATTGCCGGGTGCTTCTAGATTTCTGCTTCGCACTGGTGCTTACTATAAAATTCGAAGACTCCTTTTAAGACAAAAGATCCCTAGTTATATGAGGTCTCTCCATGTACATTCATTTTGTCTAATGTCGCCTGCTAGGATGCTCGTACAAGATCCATCTTACCTCTCATCTGCCTATTGTCGCCTTTGGCAAGACCATGTTGATAGAATGACTCTGAAAACCTCTGGCCTACAGTGCTAGGAATTGGCCATAGAGTTGCAAGAACAAAACAGGCTTCAGCAAGCAGAAATACCGGGACTATACCAAGAGGTGTATTTGCAAGGGATGAGTCTTGGTTTCCCGACTGGCAGGCTACCAGAGTGATATGAGCGCCTTCTTACAACTGCAGGTCAGCAACATCCTTCGGTATTGGGATATCGTTACCAGTTAGCACTAAACCAGCGTCTGCAGCAGAGTCAGGCTTGTACTTAGCATTCCCGTGATACTGAAAGATTGCAGCCCCTTCTACCGCATTATAAAAGTCACTGTTTCGCATCCCGCGCGTTGGACTGATGGAATCAGTTCCTTTCTGGAGCTGCCTCGCTACTGCCTGACTTGACTTATCCATGCCTGCCGCAGCCATGGTCTTGATGCTGTTGTCCTCCGAATTGCCGATCACAATTGACATGCCATCGAGTTCTTGTGCCACGTAGCATAACTCGCCATCAAAGAGGCGCTGTAGCTGTACACGACGGGGTTGCGTTGATCAGTGGTCCCCCTTCGAGTTTTGGTGCGTGTCAGTGGATCTTGCTCTTCAACTGGGTATATCCTTTAGTCCGATATTAGTTTTCGGTGAAACTGAAAGCTTTTCAAAGATGAAGAATATCAAAACAAGCCAGTATGTGGTATGGATATTCTTGATAAGTTTTGTTTAATATGATGACTGAAAGGAAAAGAGCTGCTCAGGCTGACTGAAAGCTCAATCGTAGACCAGCACGGCGAATTAAGCCAGGAAAGCGGGTAGGGCAAGTAAACAGATCTTAACACAGCTTCTCGAGAAGAACATTATAAAACTTTGGGCATGAATACAAGGGTCTATAACTTCAAAGCAATAATATATCCAACACGTCCCCTAATAAATCCTTTCCTAGATATAGGAATCCTAGCCCGAAATTGCAATCAGTAACCCACAGACTGTCATAGAAAATCAGATGGCAATGAAACCTGAATAAACAAGCTGTAAATAGAAAATGGAAGGTCGAGAAGGGCTTTTAACAGAGTAATAGCTTTATTCATCTTCCACAAAAAAACCATCAATAGCTAATAAATTCTAAGGAGTTATTCCATCAATGCCACGAGATAAAAGCTCCATACACAACTTCCAGAAACAAGCGGTCCACGATTTTAACCACATAATTACAAAATCAGGGTAAAGTTGGTTTGATGTCTACCGGTTTCATCTACATTCAGTCAATACCTCAACATCTTGAAAGGGAGATTTGAATATAACTTACGCAGACTCCGACCTGGCCAAGAATTCTAGTACACGCAAAATCGCCACAGCACTTCGCGGTCTGTACATGGCAGAGCATTCCTGTTGCAACGCACATCTGGTCGGCAACGCATCTCGAGCCTGATCCAGGTATCGTCTTGCAAGTATAACCTTTACAGCAATCGTTGGCCATGATGCATGGTCCTGCATCCTTTTCGCATGTAGCTGCCATGGCAGCCACAATCGCCGGGTAAAGAGTCGAAAGAACAGCCGAGGCCTTCATTTTTGTTTTATACTGAGAGACGATGGAGTTGGGGTTTTGATAAGGCTGGGAATTGATGAAGATGGGGGGATTCGAGAAACTCTTGTACTTGGACCTAGAGAGTATTTGTAGTTGGATTGAATAACGAAAAGATATGTGAATCTGCCTTGTGGCGCTTGAATATTAGTATATTGAGGCCGATGTAGAGCCGTGCCGTGCTATGGTGAGACCTCGATGTCGACCTACTCCTTCTTTTTACCGATCTAGGGGTCCTAAATCACTGTTGGTATCCCGCCCTTTCAATCCTAATCTAAAACATTTTTATTCCAGTCCCTTAATGATAAGCTGTAGTCTTACATTAGCGCGATCAGTAATTAATAAAGTTATAAGACATCTGGCTATCCCTTACTTTTAGTAAATACGAAGGGCTATGTATTAAATACTACTGTAGATTATAATTTACTCTGTTACACAGCAGCTGTTTAAATTCATCCTGCTAATTTACTTATTTTCTTTTATAATACTGAAGTGGTGCTACCTGGGATCTTTAAATTTACTGCCCTTCTTTAAATTTTATCAGGGATAGTAGCCCTTAGCAATCTCTAAGTAATGTTCTCTATTCAGACAAAGGCAACACCTGATGGACTGGCTCTCAAATGCATCTTCTACATTTGCTGAGACGTGTTACTAAGCGCCCTTAAATATGGAAATGCCAACGCGCTCCTTGCCAGGTAACCCAATTCTTTTAATTCTGACTTTGATAGAATTTCTTGTACAATGCGCCAAGGGACAGTGAAGGACTGAGCTTCCCTAGTGTTGGAGCCGGCCGCAACCACAAACATCCCTTAGTACTTATACATCGTGTTAGGATTTTATGCTTCTGTATTTAGTTCTTTCTGCTCCTATTGAAACGTCAGCCGTTACAATATTAGGTCAGACCGATCCCGAGGCTTAGTGAGCTTGTTACAGATGGCAATTTCCGTGTTTGTAGGGTAAGATCAGCTGAATTGGGCATGCTCCACAGTCATCGTCTCTAAAGGTCGGAGCCTATCATGTTGTTTCCCGCGTATTCACGTATCGTTTATATCCGCGCACCGGAATCCCCTCTCCACTTTGATGCGGGGGGGGACCAAAGTCCCATTCTCGTTTAGTCGTTCAACAGAGGATCACTCAGAAGAGGTAGATCTCCATGTGAAGCAATCTCCTTCTCGGTCCTGTTCAGAAGTAAATCGCATTCGGGCTTCTCTGCATTCGCTGGCATCGCAACGTCATTTCTGTCTGTGGCTTAGCTTGTGCCGAATGTTCCGAGCTGAGACACAGCCTCCACAACGGGTTCCAAAAAAACCGAAACTCTCTCGGCCGAAGAAGCCGTCGGTGGATCTCAACCTTTTTTATCCTCGCTGTCCACGGAACGAACTAGCCACTCAAGCCGCGTCACTCCCTGCAACCAGTCAAAAGCATTAATCACCGTAAAACTCTAGCATGTGCTTAGACCCAGTGAGATCATACCCGTTGGCTAGTCCGTAAATTGCGCCCCTTGGCTGAAGGGCTTTACTCAAACTTATTTATCTGGCCTCGCACTTTGTAATCCTCCATTTTGGGTTCCCATCTTCTTTCGTTACATTGACCATATTTAATTCTTCTACCGTTTTTTTTTTTGGTCAGGATGCTTGGCTTTGTGGCCCTCACGCTCTGGCTCAGCACAGCGATTGCTGCTCCGGATGACACGGCTTTGATCCCCAGGGTCAATTCAGTCGAGATCCGAGCCCTACCAAATTCTCCGAGTGGTGGATATGCTCCGAAGGTAGTTGATTGCCCTTCAACGCGTCCAAAAGTTCGTCTCGCCGGTGAACTGTCCAGCGAGGAGGAATCCTGGGTTCGACGTCGCAGAAACAACACAATCGATGATCTCAAGACATTCTTGTCGCGAGCCAACATTTCTGGCTTCGATGCCGAGAGCTTCGTTGAGAAGCACAAGAACAATGCGACTGGCTTACCCAACATCGCCATTGCCGCGTCGGGCGGCGGTTATCGCGCTTTGATGAACGGCGCAGGATTCCTCTCAGCTGCTGATTCACGCAACAACAAGACCGGCCCCATCAGCGGCCTTCTCCAATCGGCGACGTACCTAGCTGGTCTTTCTGGCGGTGGCTGGCTCGTGGGTTCCATCTTCGCCAACAACTTCTCAACAGTCCCAGACTTGCAGTCTGGAGACGAAGTCTGGCGTTTTGACCGCTCCATCTTCCAGGGCCCCAAGAGCTCTGGAATCAGCCTTCTCAACACTGCCGAGTACTGGGATGAGATGAAGGATGCCGTTGATGACAAGGACAAGGGCTGGAATACTACTCTCACTGATTGGTGGGGCCGCGCATTGTCGTACCAGCTCGTCAATGCGCCTGAGGGTGGACCTTCGTACACCTTCTCTTCCATTGCCGACACCTCCAACTTCAAGGACGCAGACACGCCCTTCCCCATCCTCGTTGCTGATGGTCGTGCTCCTGGTGAGCGCGTCATCTCCTTGAACGCTACTGTATACGAGTTCAACCCATACGAGTTTGGTACATGGGATCCTACCACCTTTGGCTTCGTACCTACTGAGTATCTCGCCTCCAACTTCACCAACGGAACCATCGACTCCAAGGGTGAATGCGTTCGCGGCTTTGACCAGATCGGCTTTGTGATGGGAACGTCCTCATCACTATTCAACCAATTCCTTCTCAACAACATCACCCAGGTCGGCAAAGAGAATGATATTCCAGATATTGTCGTAAAAGCGATCGAAGGTGTCTTGGTCGGCTTGGATAAGGATGATGAGGATATCGCCCAGTATGCACCCAACCCATTCTTCGGATGGAACCCTACCGACAAGAGCGTCAATTCCAAGGACCGCCAGTTGACTCTTGTCGATGGTGGAGAGGATCTGCAGAACATCCCCCTTCACCCATTGATCCAGCCCGTTCGTGGCGTTGATATTATTTTTGCCATTGATTCGTCTGCTGATACGAACAACAACTGGCCCAACGGCACTGCCCTTCGAGCTACATATGACCGTGTTGGTTCCAGCATTGGCAACGGCACGCAATTCCCCTCGGTCCCATCAGCCGAGACCTTCATCAACGAGAAGTTGAACCAGCGCCCCACGCTCTTTGGCTGTGACGCCAACAACTTCACTCTCTCAGACGGCGAAGTTCCACCTCCGCTGATCTTCTACATCCCCAACGCTCCCTACACCTACCACAGCAACGTCTCCACCTTCGACATGTCGTATACCACTACCGAGCGCGACAACATCATCCTCAATGCTCTCAACGGAGCTACCCAGGGCAACGCTACCATTGACAAGGAGTGGCCTACTTGCGTGGTATGTGCGGTCATGAGCAGAAGCTGGTGGAAGGCGAATGAGACTGTCCCAGATGCTTGCAAGACCTGCTTCGATCGCTACTGCTGGGATGGAAAGTCCAACGACACTGCTGTCAAGAGCTACGAGCCCGAGTACATCATTGGAGGAAATGCGACGGCGGATGCGGCAGACAGCGCAGCTGGAGCCAGGCTTGGTCCAAGCTGGTTTGTCTCGGCTGGTGTCGGAGCTGCTGCTTTGTTTGCTCTCATGTGATAGTGGAAATTCGTTTGTAATATTTGATAGATTTTATTTTAATTGTCATGCATGTTTGACTTCACTGGTCCTTGTGTAATAATTATGTAACAGTACCTGTCCTCTATAATACTGCCAGCTTATTGATGGCCTGAGCTTCTGCACTCCGGTCCCTTCCATCAGAGGAGCACGGTTATCTCTTCTACTACCTGGTCAATACTGTCGGCGTGAAGTCGCTGAAGGAGGTAAACTGGCAAAGATGTGGAGGTATCTGGTCATCTGGTGAACAGGTCTATTTTTATGTTGACTCTTTCTATTACCATCTGCAATAGCGTCCTCACATCTTCAGCGAACCAAGAAGTTCAGTCAGCTGCGGCACGTCAGACGGAATATCCTCCCACGTTATTAGCTTGTTCGTCTTTGCGTTGATCATGTTCGTGTAAATATCCGCCATCCTCCTACTATCCCAAACGCCTTCCCGTCTCCCGAGGCACCGTAGAAGCCTCACCGCCTCCCACTGCACGCTTGTGTCCTGACATGATATTATAACATAGGATATTGGAGGGACCAGATTAGCTTGAAACGTAAAGATCTGGCCCTTGTCACTTTGGGTCATCTTGATGATCTCTTCTGCCTTTTTCAATATCTCGATGCAATCGGCTGTTTCCAGGTCGTCGTCGATATGGTTGAGTTTGAAAGTGGCCTGCCATGTAGTCTCTTCGCACTCAAGTACTTTGAACCGAAATAACTCTGACTCTGAGGCCTTGGATGGATCAAATGTCTTCTTGAACGCTTGATATCGTGCGCTCCAATGATGGTAAAAGGCTTCCGAGGCCAAGCCTTTATCTCGTCGATCGCATGAAACCCCTCCATCGCCGCATAGGACGCCATCATCTGAACAGTCTGGGCAATCGGTGTACATCTCTACATCGCAAAGCGCCTCGACTCGTGTCAGTGCCGCAGCTGCAGCTTGTGCAGAAGTGAAGGGTTCGCCGGGTTCTTCTAGATCAATCGGGTCTTGCTTGTCAACCCATTCTGTAATCCCCGCGACAAGTTTGGAGGAATAATTGTTCCCCACGTAGAAGAATAGATCAGAGGCCAGCCCGCATAATGAAGGGCCAATGTTTTCCATAAACTTTGCCAGGTCCCATCGATCACAGGCGTTCAATAAAGAAAATGCGGCTTCTAAATGCCGTGTAACGTTCTTGTAACGTCCATAAAGATTCTCCGTGCAGATAAATATTAAACAGCAGGTTAGAATAACCTGAAAGTCTTTGTCAGGTGAGTTCATGTACTCTTGCATCACCCGAATCGCATTGTTGTACTGCTGGATAGATGCGATCTCGTAAGATTGGGCAAGGGATTGCGTTAACGAGTCAGTCTGGGTCTGAAGCTTGAAAGCCTTGTGCGCCCCTCCCAACGCGCCAATAGCAGCCTTGACGGGTTTTGAAGTCTGGCTGAGTGGTAAAGCATACGCGTGCCAGAAGCTCATTGCGTTGAGAGAGCTCGCGAGTTCTGATACTGTGTATGTTCGGAAGTGGTGGCAGAGATCCAACTCTATCGTCGAACCGAATGTCTCTGGTGATAGCGCTGCTGGGACAAGAAGCTTTGAGGCTGTCGCGAGGCGGCGAGACATGAGGTCATACTGTTTTCTGTGGAGGGCGAGAGATTTTGTCTTTGGTTTGCTTTCTGGGGGGGCAAGGTAGCCGTCGCACTTCCTTTTGTCCTTTTCACATCTGAAACACGTGGGTTTTCGTTCATCGCATTTGAGATGCCGGATTCTAGACTACGATCAGCAAAGATTCATTTCATCGTATGATATTAGGCTACAAACTTGCTACGTCAATTAGCATGCAGTAAGCAAGGTCTGAGTGCTTGACTTACCAAGTTCTACAGCCAGATCTCACTTTGGGCGCCCTCGCCCTCCTCCATTTGACCTTCTCACCAAAGTCTGACATTCTGGCGTGAGGTGAGATCAGCTTCCAGGGACGACGATCCCCACGTGGTGATAAGCGGGCGTGCAAGGCCTAGTATATGATAATACAAGCACAGGCCCTTTATCCCAGGGATGTCTCCTTACATGGCGTGAGTCATGAGGGATGTTGAGTTGAGTTGAGCAGGGAGAAGTGACAGATTCTTTGGCAGGGCCGGGGGCTCCCCTTGATCGAAGCGATCTACGACGGAAAAGGTCAAGAGGCTGGCCCTTGGAGGTGGAGTCATGAACTTTGTGCGCACAGCCCGCCCTGATCTTTGGTGAGCACTGCCTGAAGCGACCCAATTTCACAGCAACCACCTTCTAAATCCGTTCGTCGCGGTGACGAGTTTATAGGGCTTAGATGGGGCTCTTCATAGGTTATTTTATCCTCATGTCTGCCTTGCAAAACAAGGTTATTTAAACGGAGCGGCCGCTTCCGGCACTGGAAATTGCCCACTGTGACTCGGAGTATCTTTCCGCCGCTTCATGTAACACTCGTAAAGGAGTTGCTATAAATAGGCATACCCTATAGATGCCTCGGCAAGTCCAAGATTAGGCAAAGTTATTCACTTCGCCCTTCATTAAAACTCTATAAGGGTCGTAGGTTTATCTTAAGTTCAATAGATAAGATCTTTCTACCTAATGCACGGTTTGGAGAAGTTCTCTACTTTGTGTACGTGGGCTAAAATTAACCGACGAGAAAGCAGTATCGATCAACCTTTCACTGTAGCAATTGCATACTCGTGATGACACAGGCAAATACCAAGCTTACACTAGTCATAAACATAGCTACTTAGTTCCAATAACTTAGGGATCACGTCAGCTGATGGCTTACGACTTAGCTGATTGTAAGCAAGGAATCCATATAAATACACATACTATGGTCCAAGTGCTTGGTACTCGTGATAGCAGCATCTTACAGCAATCAAAAACTCACGCGACATATCAAGATTTATCACCGCAAGCATGACTTCACAACAAGAACTTAGGGAGGCTATCGAGAACACAACAAGACAGTTCTTGGGTGCCTACAAAGACGCCGGCGAACAAAACAACCCAGCAATTATCAACCGTGACGTCACCGACTCTTGCAAAAGATACTTCAAGCCAGCCGGTGTTCTTCAGTTATTCGGATCGCCCCCGGAAGATGGCTTGAGTAACGCCGACTACGAAGCCGCCATGGCGCTCGACCTCAAGAAATACGTGGTCACCTACAGCGACATCTCTGACTTGACTGTCGACACCGAAACACGCAAGTCAGCCGCAACGACTGTGACGGGCATGAAATACAAGAGTGGCGAAGAGGACGTTATAGAACATTCGTGGGTCTTGGACTTTAACGAAGATGGGACCAAGGCCACAAAGGTGATCGAGTTTTGTGATATGGATGGGCTAAGGAGGATGTTTGCCAAGGTTTACAGTGATAAGGAAGGTAGTATATAGCCCAGAAGCTGAGTCCAGGTAATGCACGATAATTTTAGGGCAGCACGTTTAACTCTGCCTGGTGTGCGCACTGAACGGTCGGAGTCCGTAATAGCCGATCTATTAAGCAAGGTTGCTTATCTAGGATAAATCCTTTCCTGCAAAGCTTGTGCTCGTACAACATCGCCTACAGCCTAGAGCCCAATTAATAGATGTAACGGAACTGGGGGATCTCTCTATCTGTCTTGTCGCTGAGATTGATGCCTTCCAAAGATTCCTCTATAGCATCTCCAGCATCGTCCCGCCTCTTGTTCTCCCAGATGAGATAGAACCGAAGGACAATGCAGAGAACAGCAGAAACCGCCAGGCAGATCATAATAGCTAGGAATCCCGACTTGTAACCTGGGGCCTCGGAAGGGAAGAATAGATGAGGGCCGACAATATTTCCAGCACAATATGCGATAAAGACCTAGGTTCAAGTCAGCGTACTGAGGATAGGTACTGTTCAATCCGGGATTAACAAACCATAGCACTAACTGTCGTCTTCTTAGTAAAGCCAGCGAAATTGCTGGATACCATAGCCATTGTCATGGGGAAATTGGCCGTAAAGGCAACGCCGAGAGCACAGCCCATGACACGAGTCCACTTATGGGCTGGGTCAACCTCACGCACCATCACAGCCCCAACGATGCTGACAACGACATTGAAAGTCATGAACAGAAGTCGGGTGTTTGGAAGATAGGTACTTCCAATGACAGAGATGAGAACAAAGACCAACTGAAAAACAGATGGTAGAATATTAATAAGGAGTGTCTTTAAGACAGAGAAGCCAAGGCCCTGGATAACAATAGTGTTGAACTGTAAAGCTGTGAGTCGCCATGCGTAAACACGAAAAGGTACGGCTTACCGTAAGAAGTCCATTATTAGGGATAATCGAAGCGAGATAAGCGACTGAGAGAAGCCAGGCGTTTGGGTCGCAGAGTGCCTCCTTAACCTGCTCCCTCTTCCACTTGTCATTCTTGATCCCGGTCATGTTTGTCTCGACTCTAGCAACGGCTTGAGCTCTCTCATCCTTGGTCAAAAAACGGGCATTTGCAGGCGTATCGGGGAGGAAAAATAGAACCATAATGGAAACAGCTATCGTGAAAGCTCCAAAGCAGATGAAGATGGCCTCGAAGAAGTTAGCACAAGCAATTCGCCCCATGATTTTGTCGCCTTACCTTCCAAGGAGAAAATGTTTTGATTTCACCAAAGCCATAACTTACAAGGCCACCAAGAATGCCTGCAGACGTGTTTCCGAGGAACCAAGCACCTTGACGTAAAGGCTGCTCTGATCTCTTGTACCACATCGCGACAATCATAGACAAGCCTGGGGCAATTGCCGTCTCAGCTATGCCGAGAAAGAAACGAGTTGCAAGTAGATCTTTAGCGTTGTGGCAAAGAGCCGTGAACATTAGAATAGCTCCCCAGATAAACCTAAGAGTGACAGTCAGAGGTTGGTAGCGCTGAGTAGAGCGAACAAAGATGCTTACATGGTAACAGCGATGACCTTTGCAATGGGTAATCGAACGAGCAATACACCGGCAATGGGGTAGGTTGCGACGAGGTACCCAAAGTAGTAGATTGCAGATGCCCAACCATATTCTTCTCCCTTGAGGTGCAGATCTTCGCGAAGACCGAGGATAGCTGTATAGCTAAGTGCAGTCTTGTCTAGGAACTGGAAGAGGTAGGCCAATGCCATGATAGGAAGCAGACTGTTTTATTAGTTAAGATCTCATCTGGGTAGTTGGTTCTATCTGCCGTGGGTGCATACTGGAGGTCTGCTTTCTGCAGGATTCTTCGATCCTCCTCTGGTGTGAGGTCGCGGCCCAAGATGGCTCCATTGGCAACTGAGGCAAGGTCTGCTTTTTCGAACTCCTTGTCTTCGAGCTTGATGTCAACAGTGTCTGATGCGTCCTTGGTGGCCATATTGATTGCCTAGTGTAGAAGCTAGACTTGGTGTTGAAATGGTTTGATGTCGATGACTTGTTGAATGATGTTGGACGGAAAGGGGGGAAAGACTCTTCTTAAGTGCTCCATATCGAACTTATCCAAGGGTGAGCTGGCGTTTACAAAGCATGGAGAAGTCATTCGCAACAGAAACAACCGAATACTACACGAGCTATCAACATGGCTTGGGGAGCTGCGATGAACTAGCCACATTGGTTCTGGTAGCCGACGAGAAAGTGCGGGGTAGCCGATGAGAGATCTGGGCTATATACTTTATTGATAGAGTCTTATCACTAGGGAGGATCCGCGGAACGAGACGAAGGGGTTCCGGAGGGGATACTATCAACAGGAGATAAGGTAGGGAGTGTACGTGGGTAGCATGTAATCGATCAGGTACACAATAGCGAGCTTACTGCCTTCACTGATAGGTAAATGCCCGGTACAGTGATAAGAGTATGCCTCGGAAACAGGGTACACAGAAATATGGTGAAAGATCGAATGTAACAAGCATTTCTGTGTCTCAAGATATCCAAGCGTAGATATACTCCTTTCATGACCCTTACATCAGGCACAAGCATATCGAAGTGGCTTGATTTGAAAACACAGTCCGTAAATCTATACTTGTTCTTGACTCTGGTTTCATTTTCGAAACCCTCTCCAGGAAATCACCCGCGCGCGCAAAATGCTCTCCAAACTGAGCCAACCCCCTAAATCTCTCAAGAATCCACGAAACATGGAGCTCCTCATCAGTCTCTAACGCCACCATGAATAGCGGCCGGGCAATCCGAACCATGGCCACGTCTCCCCCGTGTTGGTAAGCTTGGAAAGCGAGATTCATGATATTACGGATTGTTTTACTGTTGTCTAGTGCTATCGCTAGCGGAGGGTGTATGGTTCTGGAGATGCGGAGAAAGTCGAGTACCTCGGTGTAGTATATAGGTACTATCCAGCGTATAGTTGGCACCATGGAGTGAGAGTTATCAGTGGCTGAAGTGAGCCGTGATGCAAAGGCAAGGATGTTCATGTAGCCCTCGCTCGTTTCCTGAATCGCTGTCTCAACCTTCCTGGAAGCTTCAGCTAGTGCCGAACCACCAATGGGCTGAAGGCTCGTCATCTCGGATATAAGATATCGCAGCTGAACACTAGCTTCGAGCAGTTCAAAGACCTGCTGATTCTCTAGATCATGCACCAGCTCTACTGCGGGGTAGTCATCGCCCCAGACCAAACGGTAAAGTGGTCCAGAATAAGCGTGGAGACTAGATAGTCTTCCGATTGGGCCCGTCGGCAAACTGCTCTTGTCGTTACCTTCTGGCAAGGTCCTGCAGAGCACCTTGGTGACCTGGCCGCCGAGTCCAAAAGACGAGGCGGTGGCGTCCATCCCGCAGATTCTTGTTATCAGCCGAGCGCAAAATTGAGATAGATGCCGAGGACTTCCTGATTCAGCTGTCGTCATTAAAGGCACTGACTGGCTGGTATCTCTGGCTCGTTGTAGGATATCAGCATAGTGATGCTTGAAGATAAGTGCTGCTCCGTTCAGATGACTGGCAAGTCCCTTGCATCTGGTGTCGCCATGGAGTTGTTCATACATAATCATGAGGACCAATCCACTCGTCAGTGAATCGAGATTGGCTGACTTGGCTGCTTCGTTATCGTCCAATATAGTGTGCATTTCTCGCAATGCCTCGGAATAGTGCTTGAGCCCGAGTGTTCGGTATTTTGAGCGCCCATCTTCTGTCGATAGATAATACTGTCTCTCATGCCATTGGCGCCTGTAATCAATACCACAGCCTCCAATCGCAAGGATCATATGTAATACCAGAGGTTCATGCGTAGCAAGGCGTAACATAATCGCAAATGCAGAGTACTGTGGCTTCTTCATGATGTATAGCGACGAGAATGACTCCCGAAAGTACTGTATCGCTTCAATCTCTTCACTGCCGAGTTCCATCCCGTAAGTGCCCCATTGGAGAGGTGTGCTCAACGAGGGGGATATCCCGTCACTTCCAGGCCGATGACTGCCACAAAGAGACTTGTATGGTGCATCTCGACGACGCTTCGGCTCAACGCAAGAGAAGTCCACGCTTGAGTGGACAAACGTTCCAGCTGGAGACCCTTTGGGAAAGGTACGGAGCCGGGGTGCGTAATCGCAGCTGAGCTTGAGGCGTAGGCATCGTCGGCAAACAGGACGCATCTCATCACATTTAACCTTCTTGGTTCGGCATGTCCAGCAGCCGCTCCGGGATCTCGGGGCTGATCGGCCTAGTGGCGTTGGTGATATTGCATTGGAGGGAGATAACGACATTATTGTTTCCGCTCTTGGCGTGATAGCCGACAGCCGACGATAATGACTAAATAAGCAATATCGAACGAGATAACAGGAATGGTGAGATGAACAAACAAGTCAGGGGATGTGTGATTGAAGTTGCAGAGTGAGGGGATCCGTACTTATGAGATTGGTCGGCATTTTCAGTGGAGCCCGCTATCTTTCATCGGCTACACGTCCAGAAAGGGTTTGGGTCCTTACCCCAGGTCTGGAGATCGCCTTCGCTAAACTGATAACAGCTGGGGGTTGCTTTAGGTGGCTTTGCTTCACTTGCCTACCAGCACATGAGCCGTAGCGGTATCGGTAACCCACTGGCATCGCGCACACCAGGTCGAGGTAATCAAGGCTGCCCCGGAGCATATCAATGCGGAAATTCTATATAATAATGCCTGTCATGTGTGAAGCACCCAACGGTGTCATGTAGCTTCGAACATACCTATACCTCCTCGGACAAAATGATGGTCATCGATTCAACTTCCTCCCGAACCGCGCCAACACATTACGATGCAGTGCCTCTCGAGAAGGTAGATATCATCGACCAATCCAGCTCAATCATCGCTTCGACACTCGATGCCCTCAATCCCGCTTTTCAAGAAGTCAACCTCAGCATTCACTCTCATCCCGAACTCGCATACCAAGAAATCTTTGCCCACGACAAACTGACCGACTTCCTCGAACATCACGGATTCCAAGTCAAACGCAACGCATGGGGTCTCGATACAGCCTTCGAAGCAACCTTCGGCTCTGGCGGTCGTCAAGTCGTCTTCTGCGCTGAATACGATGCACTTCCAGGCATTGGCCATGGCTGCGGCCATAATCTCATCGCTACATCCTCTCTTGCGGCCTTTGTCAGCGCCGCCCGCGCTCTGCAGATGACCAAGCTTCCTGGGCGCTTGCGCATCATTGGAACACCTGCTGAAGAAGGCGGAGGTGGTAAGATCAAGCTCCTTGAGGCTGGTGCTTTTGATCCTCCCCAGGATATCGCGGCGGCGTTGATGTCGCATCCGACAACCTCGGGACCAAGCTCTGATGGTCTGGTATACGATGGAATAGCTGGGACGAGAAGCATTGCTGCGTATAAGACTAAGGTCATATTCAAGGGCCGAGCGTCGCATGCGGGCGCGGAACCATGGAATGGAATCAACGCGTTGGACGCTGCTGTTGCTGCATACGTCAACGTTTCCATGTTGCGACAGCAGATCAGACCAGATGAGAGAGTGCATGGTGTATTCGAAGACGGTGGCACAGTCCCTACCATTATCCCGCAGTATACTCGAATGAACTGGTGCATTCGCAGTCCTACGCTGGCTGGATGCGAAAGCCTCGTCAAGCGTGTGCATGCTTGCTTTGAAGCAGGTGCTGCAGCAGCGAAATGCAAGGTCGAATATGAAACGTGAGTCGCGCCGCTTCTATCTCGCATTGCCCTACTGACATTTCAACCTAGAGCACCAGTATACAGTGATCTTCTAGTAAACAACACCCTTTCAAACACCTATGTCGAGGAAATGGCCAAGTTAGGGCTGAACATAAAGCCACAAGAGAACATCACCGCTTCGACGGACATGGGTAACGTTTCTTACCATGTTCCGGGGTTCCATGGTGGATTTGCTATTCCAACTACTCCAGAGGTATCTATACACCATTCAGACTTTGCTACATGTGCTGGGAAGGAGGGTGCTCATAAAGCAGCGATGAATTGTGCCAGAGGGCTTGCGATGACAGCAATTAGGGTGTTGGCAGATGAAGAACTGGCACAAAGCGTCAGAAACGACTTTGAAAGGGCTGCATAGAGAACCACTGGTGTTTGCACTCTGTAAATATGCCTAATATAACTTTATTTCGAGATAAGTCTTTCACGTAAGTGGACAATTATGTTGAGTTCCTTCCGACATGAATCCGGTCGAGTCAAACGGCACGGCTGTTTTCAGCAGTTTTACCCTCCATCAATAGTTTCCCGTATTATTACACCTCCGCATGAGAATAGGGTCAAGTTGGCGTATTTAATAATATATAACGTCTCACTACTCTGTAGACAGTATTAATCTCACGATTGTTGGTTTGTTGCATCAGTTCGTATTGCGCTCGGGCATTTCCCCCTGAGTTGCCTCGGCTCGGAAGTCGGCATGTCTAAACTAGCCCTATGTTCCAGACTCACACTTATTCGCCCTATCATCTACTGGCATGCGTTTGACGATCTATAAATGGAATGAAAGTTACGGTTGCCCGAGGGATAGCTTGGTTGAGAATTAAGCTCATAACTGTGTCAGAAATCTTGTTTGTAGTTGAGTTGTTTATTACGTACTATTCTTTCTCGAAGCTATGTAGATAAAATGTGCATTTTCCCGGTCTTAAATTGGGATGCGAAAGACAAGACATCCCTCCATTCTCAGGATTTATTTCGACGTCACTATACCTTCAGATCCAGGGAGGTCACGGCACTTCGCTGGGCGTTCCTGAGACACTGCATATTAGTGGCTAACGCCACAAAGTCTCCAGCCCTCCCTTTGTTATTCTTGCCCCGTGATTGGCCAAATGTCTCATCTCCTTGAACTAGAGGAATGTGTCTTGCCTAACGACTTCGTATAAGCACATACGAGCAGAGTCTATACGACAAAAGGACCTCTGTGACTGAATACCTAGAATGCGGGGGAGGAATTGTGATGACACAGAAGTCATTTTAAATTACCTACACGAGAGACACTAACAATGAGACACGGCGCGTTCTCTTATAAATATCAACGACCTCTGTAAACTTGGCGAGTATTCCCTCCCTTCGCTCTCATCATAATCTCTACCATCAAACACGATCGTTTCTCCATCAAAATGGTTTCCAACACTCGTTCCGTCTTCTTCGGCCTGATGCTCAGCGCCGCACAGCTCTCGAGCGCTTCACCAGCCGCTTCGGCCGACACAGCCTTCTCATCTCCCATCTACCCAACTGCCACTGACTCCATTCCTGCTCTTCCCTCCTCCACCGACGCGTGCCTCGCGAAATGTAACGCTGCTCACGACAAGTGTAACACTGCGCCTGACGCCAACCACGCAACTTGCGCTGCTGAGTATGCCGAGTGTATTGGCTACAACCCTTACGGCGGCGCATCGTACGTTGAGCCTACTGCTTGCTCCCACTCTTCCAAGCCTACTGCCACCGAGACAGCCAAGGCCGATGAGTGTGTCATGAAGTGTGACAAGGCTCACGATGCGTGCAACACGGCGCCTGATGCCAACCATGCGCAATGCGCTGCTGAGTACGCTGAGTGTCTCGGCTACAACCCTTATGGCAGCGGATCTCTCGTTGCCCCTACAGCCTGCTCTCACTCCGCCAAGCCCACTGCTACCGAGACAGCCAAGGCTGGTGACTGCCTCGAGAAGTGCAACAAGGCTCATGACGCTTGCAACGTCGCCCCTGATGCCAACCATGCTACTTGCGCCGCCGAGTGGGCTGAGTGCTTGGGCTACAACCCTTACGACGGTCCCGGTGGTTCTCTCGTTGAGCCCACTGCTTGCGCTGCCCATACCACTATGGCTTCCGCTACTGGCAAGCATACTGGCATGGAGACCTCCAAGCCTGCCAAGACCTCGGAGCCTGCTGTTGTTGTCAACGGAGCTGGAAGCCTGTCGGGCAAGGTCGCTGGCTTGGCTGGTGCCATTGGTGCCGCTGCTGTCGCTCTTCTCTAAGTTCTGATTGCCTTTTTGAACTCATTAGTACTGTGCATGACCATTTCATAATTGGGGCCTATCTTGATCAAGCCATGGCCAAGCTGGAGTAGTTGTGTACAGCCATGTCGAGGAGATACTACCTGGGTCTGTGTGAGACGGAGGAAAGTCTTTAATATTAGCTTAGACAGTTATAAATCTAATTCAACTTTTATTTGCTTGTATCGTTACTCCCTTGACACCATCCGAACCTTGTGTATTCGAGAAAAGAAACGGCATTGAGCAATCCTTTCGAGGCGATAAGGCCTATTGTTTTACCTTAAATAACAGAGTGAATGTCACGGAACTAGCAAAGGACCAATAGTATCAGAAATGGTTGACAAAAATTGCTCCTTGTACAACTACTGGAATCTTCCACGATAGCCTGTGTATGTTCCGAAATCGACAGTTTGCGATTATTGGACCTTCGCATCCCGGTTGCTGGAGCCCTCCAATGCGAGCAACCCCAGAACGGCAATAACAAACGAGCAACATACTATCTGACTGACTATGCAAGATAGGATGCTGTATGCCAACGTCTTTGATTGACATGTCGTTCAACCTCCATGAAAATCCCCTATATTGACTCGGAACGCGGAACGACCCAAGGTGATAGTTCCGAGGTGGGTCTCGTCCTGTCAAAAGAAGGGCGGAGACTGGCTGGCCATCACAAATGTGGCGACATTATAATGCCATTATCTGGGAGACAGTTCAAACAGACTTTTCCTGAAGCGGAATTTCCATACGTGACTGGATCCGAACATGCTCCCCCACCTTTCATGGCAATATCGGAAACAAACGCGGTATTTTGAAGTCTGTTGAATGATATATAAATGCAACATCATACAGACGTGACCACCGCTTGACATTCAATTCCAAGACAACACTTTATACAGACAGAACTCAGCACCATGGACTCCGCAGAGTTTCGTGAGGCAGCTCGTACAGCTATTGACGAGAGTAAGTTTCTTATGACTGGATCAATGACCATTGAAATTAACCATGTACAGTCACTGACTATTACGACAATGTCTCCTCTCAGCGTGTCGTATCCGATGTGAAGCCAGGCTACCTTCGCCCTCTGCTCCCATCTTCAGCTCCCCTTGAAGGAGAGTCCTGGAGCGACATCCATGCCGACATCGAGTCTAAGATCCTTCCCGGAATCACCCATTGGGCCAACCCCCGGTTCATGGCCTTCTTTCCCTGCTCGAGCAGTTACCCTGCTGCCCTAGCTGAGATGTACTCGAATACCTTCAACGGTGCCCATTTCAACTGGATCTGCAGCCCAGCAGTTACAGAGCTGGAAACCATTGTCATGGACTGGCTCGCCAAAGCTCTCGGTCTACCAGAATGCTATTTGAGCGGCGGTAGCACCCATGGAGGAGGCGTCATTCACGGCAGTGCTAGCGAGGCTATCCTCACTGTTATGTGTGCTGCTCGCGACAAGTATCTCGCTGCTGTCACCAAGGGCATGGATGAAGATGCTGTCTGGACTGTACGAAGCAAACTCGTCGCGTTGGGAAGTGCTGGATCCCACTCGAGTACCAAGAAGGCTGCTCAGGTTCTCGGTGTTCGCTTCGTCGCCATCCCTGTCACCGAAGAAGACGGATTCGCCATGACTGGTCGTGCTGTTGCCAAGACGGTAGCTGAGTTGCGGGCCCGCGGGCTGGAGCCTTTTTACCTGACTGCCACGATGGGCACGACTGATGTATGTGCGGTTGATGACTTTGCCGGCATCGTTGAGGCGTTGTCCCCTACCGCTGGAACAGAGAAGGATATCTGGGTACACGTCGATGCTGCGTATGCAGGATCTGCACTTCTTCTCGAGGAGAATCAGCCGTTGACTACACCGATGGCCGACTTTCACTCTTTCAACTTCAACCCGCACAAGTGGATGCTTACTACCTTTGACTGCTCTGCTGTTTGGGTCCGATCCCGAGCCTGGCTTATCCAGTCTCTGAGCATCAAGCCGCCGTACCTACGTAACCAATTTTCCGACAATGAACTGGTCACTGATTATCGCGATTGGCAAATCCCTCTTGGACGTCGCTTCCGATCGCTCAAGCTATGGTTCGTTCTTCGCAGCTACGGTATCCGAGGACTGCAAGCGCACATTCGAAACGGAGTTACGCTTGGTGAATCCCTGCAGAACAAGCTGGCCAGTCGGCCTGATCTATTCACTATATTCACCTCTGCGCGCTTTGGCCTGGTGACTTTTCGTGTCAAGGGAGCTGATGAGACTGAGATCAACGCTCGAACGGAAGAGCTTTATGAATGGGTTAACAGAACCGGGGAGTTTTACCTTACCAGCACTGTTGTTAACGACAAGTTTGCGATTCGTGTATGTACAGGCGTTGAAAGGGTTCGAGAGGAGCATGTCCAGCGGATCTTTGATGTTTTGGTTGAGAGGACAGAGGCAGACCTGGGTAAATCTATCAAATAGTGAAGGATGGTGTAAGGATAGAATGAACCAAGAGAAGCAGCATATGACAACAAAGAATTGCTGCTAAATCCAAAATGTAAACAGTACTAGGAATTTGTGACTATGAGATTCCTTACTGTTACGGTGTTTGACGATTTGCTATGAAGTGGCCCGAAGAATAAAGCTTTTCCTTGATCTCACCCACAGAGCCTATCTTGTCGTTTTTCATAGGAACGTCAACTATTGCTTGTCGTGCTACTTTGACAGCCCTTCCGAACTAGACACCGCTTTTCTAATAAGCATATATCAAGAATCTATAAGGTTAAACGACCCGGGAATAGCGAAGACATGAAGATCCATTACGGCGCGAATCTGACCCTCGACACGTCATTACCCTTCTTGCATGATAAACAGCCCATTATCTCTTTCATACTGCAGAGGTAATCACTGGTCATGAGGCCTCCTACGACTCACATATCCGCTGACCAAGGCCATTTCCAGCCACAAGCCTGATACTGCCAGTCATATCATTAGGCAACAAGGTTAGTTGACCCAAGTCGCTGGAAAGGCCCCAAACTTAATTTAAAGTTGCAATTTTATGCAATGCGACTCCACGGGGCCCGCGCATGAAAGCCCCAATATTTCAACACTCTCATTGAACTTTACAGAAGCCTCGTGGTCATGCATCTGATGGTTCTACATATGCGATGAAGAGGGGGCTGTCGATGTGATAGCTAAGCCACGTACGTGGCTGTTCACTGACGACGTGATCTGGACCAGGTCCATCCATCAGCTTCTCGTCTGCCTCACCCCTATACACGTTTTAATTGGTCATCCCGTATTTGTCGAGCCACTCTTTTCCGCGGACGCGTTTGAGTTTTCGGTTATTTCTGTCTTTGGAACTAGCCGAATATTACAGGAGCGAGCCGTGACCACGTAATCGTGCCGCTTATCCGAGTAAATTAACAGAGCGACAGGGGCTGAAATTAATGTGCCCGCCCGTTCTAGCCAGGGAAGATTGAATTTTTTATTTGTCTTGAAAAAAGCAGTCGCTGTGTATTGTATTATAATAGCTTACGGTAAAGAGTCGTGAATGTTCGTGATAGCACGCAATTAAAGGTGTATATGCCCGCAATGACCCCAATGATTCCTAGACTGAACCATGTCCATGGCCTGTCGCCGAGCCACTTGAGGACCTGGGCGTCGCTCTGATGCCAGGTCGCAGTTTCGAAATCTACCATGTAATGGTCTAGCACCGCGGGGTCCATGATGTGTATGGTAGGCGATGGTAGAATTGGCTGGCCAAGCAGATATTGCTGCACCGCCAAAGTCAAGAAGAGGGGCCCTGTAGACAGCATGATAGCTGCGTATGGTTGAAGACGGGCCCAGAGTCGGGTTGTTTGGTGAAAGCTGGCCAGTCTTGATACTGCTGATGCGAAAGCTGGATGTCTTGCGGTCGCAATTAAAAAATCATTCGTGATACCAGTTGGTAATGTCGATTTGAATAAGGCATGGTCCTTGCCTGGTAGTGATTCGATCTGATCCACGGGGAAGGACGAGTTGCAATATGTGTCCATGTCCATATAAATTCCGCCAAAGTGATACAGCACAAAATAGCGTATGGCGTCTGCGCGCTGGATAGGGAAAGGGTAATTATCCCAAGTGTCGAGATACCACGGAAATTCCTCCTTAAGAAATTCTCGCGCCCCCTCATCAGTCCAGAGCTTATATTCAAAGTCAGAATACGCTTCTTTGCAGCTCTGCTGCGACGTTGCCCAGATTTCCGGAATCGAGCTGTTTGGCGCTGTCTGGTGCAAAATCCGCGGTATCTTCTTCCCCTCTGGCCTTTGAAATGCGTCTGGTTGTGCTGCATGGTCGACAGTAAAGTTGATTGCGAATAGTTCGTTATTCCGTATGAGGAGGGTGATGAGCGGGCGGATGGAATGAATTAACAGGCCGAGAATAATTAGGTTGCTCAGGATTAGATAGACGGTGAGTTTCCTGAACCTCGGGAATTTAAATCGTTTGGGGACGCATCGTTTGTAAGATGGCGATTCTGACTCAATGTGCTCTTCGTCGTAAAGTCGTTCATATTTCCCAAAGCGCGCGCGCAAGTGTTGAATGATAATTTGTAGTGCCATTGTCCCAAAACATTCCCCAGCGCAAGAGTTGAGAAAAATCTGGTCCGTCTCCGGTATTTATACGTCGCGTGCGTAAAGTTTCGTGTAAAAACACTAAAAAAAACTCCTTTTACCTTGCCCGCCTTATATAGCATTTTAATTTAAATTCATTGAAGTGGGCAACGGCCGGTAAATAAAAAGACGCGTCGTCATCTGCAACCCCCCTGCGCCAACTCAGCCTCGAGGCTTTTTTGTTCTCGACTCAGGTCTGATTGGCGGCAGCGGGACCGTATGATGTTGCGAAACGACCGCCACGTGCTAAGGGTGACAGTGATGACCCGAGCCATTTTCTGTCGCTGCTGATCGTCTGTGGCCCGCGGGCGTCCCCTGAATCAGGCATGGGTGCGGCAGAAACGGCATTCGTTGATGGTTGAATGGACTATTCCTGTTCTGGGGTGGTGTAATTTGGGGGATACGAATAAACACGTTGGGTGGCTCATTGGGGTTGGGATAAACGCATGAGCCTGTCTCACTCAGCGTCAGCTATAAATACGCGAGGCAGACACGGTCAAGTTTCATATGCTGTAATATAAGATCAATGCATAAATCGAACGACCTGCGACATTAGAGCTAACCCTTATCAAGATTCGTGGCTGAAGTTTACCCTCAGCCCTGAAAAAATCCACGGTTTCATGTTTCAGCGACATTTAGCATGGTCCTAACAAATATTTCGTTAATGTCTCGTTCAGTAAACGACTTTCGCATTCGCTACATGGCATGTCGTTCATTCTCGTTCACAGATCATGGGAGCTTTCTCGTTGCGTCGAATGGCTCAGACTTGAGCTAACGGGACCCCGCGGCAACCCGCGGAATCTCGGCTCCCGAAGCTCAAAAGCAAGGGTTCATCAGCTCAACTTCCTAATCTACGCGATTGCCTGACATTGATAAGATTAACCCGACTCAAGGATGCCAGGACGTGAACCACGCAAAATGACTAAGCGGTGTTTCTAACAACTCGTCTCGTCATCAGGACCACTGGGTTTCTACCGCAAAGTATGATCGTAGGCAACAATGAGAGCAGGAAAGTGTATTTTCAACTCTATCGAATCGTATGCTTTTCTTTTGTGCGGGTGCTCGAAGCTTATTACGACCCCCTCACTAGCTTTATATCTACCGTAGAGTAAGTCCCGGAAAGCATTGAAAATCTTACTATCACGGCATGCCTGAGAGGTTCTTCCCGTCTACATTGTAGCTAAATGGCTTCCTTGATCTCACTCTTCAACAACAACATGCCCTTGCTCGGCATACCCTTTTTATCCAGCAACCTCAAGAAACGATAACCAAGCCTCAACCTATCCAAACGAACACAAGCCCAAGCTGCCATGACATCGGGCCCAGGTACATCATTCATGACCCTGAATGAAAGGAAAGCCAATTCCGGAACAACACCATCGACGTTGAGGAACTCAACCGTCTCACCTCCAAAGTCTGGACTGGTGCCTTTGCTTTTACCTGTTTCGCCGCTGTACCCAATCTGCTTGACTTCCTCGGCCGTAGCATTCTCATCTACTATCGCTGAGAGGGCATCTGGCTCCGTATGAAGGCCAATTTTGACGTAAGGAATAAACTTGGCGGGATCATCATGTCGGTCGAGTAAAGGGAGGTTCTGTGCTGCGATGATTGTGAGAGCAACCCTTTCCAACGTCTTGCTAGGAATGTGAGACTCCTCGATACCATGCTGCTGGCTCGGGTCATGACGATATCCCTCAGGCTTAAGGACATAGCCATCTGAGCCCATAAACATGCCTTCATTGAGTACCATCCCCAGATCCCATGATTGCCAGTTGAGAGCTACGACCTGGACACCAGCTCGCCAGAAGATGACAGGGTCGTAGTTGGACGAGTCAAACCGCATACCATGAGGATAAGTCCGCATGAGAAACTGTCTGTTATGGGAGAACAGAGCCTTTGGCATGCGTCTCTGAATCGCAAAGGCTGCATTCTCCGAGAGTGAGAAAATATGATTCGGCATCGAGGCTTCGGGCTCCTCAAGTGACTTGAAACTAATCCCTCGAGTATGAATACCAAGGCGACTCAGTCGAGGAATGATCTTTGGTGGCTTGATCTTCTTGACCTTCTTCTCGTCCCCCTCCACAACAACCTCAAGCATGCTCTCGTCATCCGTGCTATCAGGCGTGTCCTTGCGATTTCCTTTGACGTCCTCCGGAACATACTTGACCTTGATCAGAATCTTGTTCCTCAATTCGTGAGGAGATGGCAGACAATCAGATTCGTACTCGGGTGCAGGGAGAAGATAGTCAGCCCAAATCTCCTCCATGATGTTGACCATAGCGCCTTGCTGTAGCGGAGAGCAGTGGACTTCTAGACTGACGATAAGTGGAAGATCAGACGTGGAGAACGCGTACTCTTTTATGGTTTCACATACGTCGCGGAAGAGAACCTCTTTAGTAAGAGTGAAGCCGTGAAGAACTCGTGGCTCGGCATCAATAACATCCAAGAGTCTGTCATCAACTGTTTTGCCGTCAGGATCAACGGGTTCAAACTTATTCATAGCCCAGCGCCCAATCTTGATCATGGCTCGATCAGCAAAGCCCATTTTCCTAGGCGCAGCTTCACGAGAAGTATCCTTCATTTCCCCGTCAACTTCATCCTCTGAGCCGAATCCTGGCTTCCACTGTTCTTTGCCATCCCAGACATCGATCTCAATGCAGCGACATCCACGTAGCAAGGCGTCTTTGTACGCTTCAGTGCTTGAGTCGCTGGAAAGTTGGTTGCCAGTTAGATACGTGTTGTGGCTTGAGCTGATGAAGTAGTTATTCAGTGGCCAGGTCAAGTCTTGAGGAGCTGCCATTTCGAGAATGTTGCCGCATGGTGACGTGAGATACTTGATGAGTTCAGGCAGGTTTAGCTCATCTTGATCGACAAGGTAACTGGCCAGACCTTCCGGGTTTTCGACTTGGACGTGGTGCATGAAGATGCCGATTTGGTCTCGATGCCAGGTGCCGTTTGGCCCGGCATATTTGTTGAATAATTGAGTGAAATGACTGAGGAAGGACTCCTCCAGATTCTCCTCTATGCCGTTGCGTTGACCAGTCGGATGTCCGCCACCAGCCCTATATCTGGCGAGCGGAAAGTTTTCAGTCACTGATTTGACAGACATATTGATATCACACACAAGGAAAGAAGATGAAATTAAGTCTCTACACGACACGGTCTATGAGCTTAGACTTTATATCACCAAGCCAAGACATAGCCTCGTTCTTAATTTACGCCATCTAATCGAGACTCAATATTACGGGCTCGCCGTTGTAGATGCGGAAACAAGACCGTGACATCTGTGGACCGATTTGCTGTCAAGCTCATGAAGCATTGTGCTTGGCAAGCGAATAATTGTTCAAGTCGGTTGTTCGGCATTGGGCTTTGCCTTGGCCCGCGCCTTGACCCTATACCAATGTGTGCTTTTTTACGGACCGACGAATCAAAGCGCGTGCTTTGGCTCCATCTGTCACTCAGCACCAAACTCGGTGGACGGAATATAATTTGCGCTGAGATGTTGCTTGCGGTTACTGTTTTCTTGGCCAGAGGTATGGTCAACCAGGTCAGGGGCAGCCAATCAGGCTACGTCGTTTCCGAGTCAGAGGATTATTTCGAACCTCATGCTCGTTGCAAGATTTGTGGATCCACCCTATAGGGCTGGAGGGGGCAGCCAATTTCCTAACCAGTCTTGATGGTAATAACAGGATACCCTTCGGTGTAGTACTAGAACAATAGAATCCAATTTGCCATTTATTGCATTTATGAGCAGTGATTGAACTATAGCAATTCTCGATTTGTGGCTCATCATGAAGCGTTTTTGTGGTGAAACATCGTAACCAAGCCAATCATCAACGAGCCACGTATCAATTTTCGTATCGTCACCCATCTCACAGCCATCAACCATAACAACAGCATCATTTTCAGGTCTCACTCACCATCATGTCCGAGTCTTCAAAGAAAATTGTCTTCTACGACATCGCCGCCCGCCCGCCGGTTGAAAAGAACTGCTTCTCCCCGAATCCCTGGAAAAGCAGATTCGCTCTCAACTTCAAGGGCGTTCCCTACTCGACGTCATGGGTAGCCTTGCCAGACATCACCAAAGTCCGCACTGGCCTCAACGTCCCTGCCTGTCGTAAATTCAACGACGGCAAAGACTTTTACACTCTGCCCATCATTCAAGATCCCTCAACTGGGTCTGTAGTCGGCGACTCCTTCGACATCGCTATTTACCTACAGAAGACGTACCCAACTTCTGGTGGAGGCGATCTCTTCCCCACTCAGACGCTCGACTTTGACTTTGAGCATCCCTACATCCTCGTCCCTCTTTCTGAGTGGCGCGACAAGGAAAACCCCGAGTACGCCAAGTTCAACCTAAACATCGACGCGGCGTTTACTGCACATGTACAACTGGGCGTTCAGGGAATGCCATTCGATCCAGCTTCTGAGGAGGAGAGCAAGGCTGAGTTTGTGCGACGTGCGGGGGTGAAACAATGGGACGACTTTGCGCTAGTTGGTGAGGCTCGGGAGAAGGTGATGCAGTCTCTGAGAGAAATGCTCGGTAACCTTGCGAAGTTATTCACGAGGGATATGAGTGGTCCGTTTTTGCTTGGGGAGAAGGTTAGCTATGCGGATATGCTTGTTGGTGCGTGGTTGAGGATGCTGCATGCTACTCTGCCTGGGGATGAATGGGCCCAGATTGCGGGCTGGCATGATGGGACCTTTGGGAAGTTGCATGAGGCTCTGGAAGCCTTTGCAGAGGTGAAATAGATCGATACAGTTTGAGGCTCTATCAAATGAACTTGTCTCCGCCCCGCGGGCCCCGATACCCCACATATTGAGTGCAATTCCTCGGGTATCAATCTTGAATGTAACCCAAAGCACTATATCTTTCTTTCATCATTGGAAGTGATCTAAAGACATTTCCATTACACTCAAAACGTAGGCCTTAACGCTCAGCAACGCACCATGGCGCTGCTGTCATGGTGTCAAGTCGCGTGGCACGTCTCCATCTTGATCTGTCGCATTCTTCTGCTAGTCCCATCAGCTCTCTACTTCATCATCCCAAGCAATCGCCCCCATGAGAAATGGACTCTACACCAAACATTGGGTCGCAAGCTCATGCTTAACCTTATGCAATTCTACACAAGTATTCGCCTCATAACCCGTATGCCAACGGAGCGCAAAGATCTGGGATTGAGGTTTATATCCATTGCACCAGCATCGGACCGAAATGTCTACCGCGGACCCTTGAAAGGCGAGGTCATACAGCCGGGCACGGTTCGGGCCGTATGGTACCCTGAAGCTCATGACTCGTCTTCACTATCCAACATGGAATCAGGGGAATCTCTTCTGCTCCACTTCCATGGCGGCGGTTATGTTCTCGGAAGCCCTCTACCGCTTGACAGTGGATACTTCGCCGGCGTCTTCTCAAAATACATCACTCCAAAGGTCCTATTTGCTGGGTACAGATTGACATGTGTGCCAGAGGGGCGTTTCCCAGCAGCCCTACAAGATGCCGTCACTGCTTATCGACATGTCTTATCCTTGGGAGTTTCAGCAGAAAACATCGTCGTCAGTGGTGACAGCGCAGGTGGCCATCTCGTCATCTCCTTGCTGAGATATATTAGCGAGTACTTGCCCGACACTCCAAGCCCCAAGGCTGCTTTGCTCTGGTCTCCGTGGATCGATATCGCAGGAGCGACACCAGCGCATCACGTTAGACAACGAAAGAACTACAGCACAGATTATCTACCAGCCGACTTTGCCGAATGGGCAACCGAGTCTTTTGCCCCTGAAGGCATCGTCGATAGGAATGGGCCGTATGTTACTTTAAAGGGCAACCCGTTCAGAACCAGGACGAAGCTCTGGGCCCATGTCGGAGATGCAGAACTTCTCTACGATGAGGTTGTTGAATGGGTTCGGGATATGAGAGAGGCTGGGAATGATGTGACTATACGCATTGAACACGGCGCGCCACACGATATTGTTGAGAGCGGCCATATTAACGGATTTCGAAAGGAAGGGGAGCAAGCTGCCAAAGCTGCGGCGGAATGGCTGTGAAGTTGCCAGACTTGCATGGCCTCCAATTGATACCACTGGTCGTTTGTCAAACAGCCGCATATTATTTAAAGCTTCTAGCATAGACGCATTAAATTCGTACTGACTATCCTACCTCCGTGGTTCTCAGCTCGACATTGTCTCCTTTATCGAGGAACTTCACCTTCAGTCGGTGCATTGACAGAGTGAGCATCCGCCGAATGGGCGTCCGTTGTCTTTGCCCCATCGTGCCGTAGTATGCTTTCCTGCGAGTCAAGCTCCGCGGCCCCAGACCCAAGATACTTTACGTTTGTCATATTCCCTCGGTCATCGCTTCGCAGTTTCCTACTGTCGCTAAGCTCAATGTTTGGGCCGGTTCGGGAGTTGCCGTAGTTCTGGTATCCAGACGAGTTATAGTTTTTGTATCCAGGGGAGGATCCAAAGGCTCGGCGACCTAAGAGGGCGTCTACGAGGGGTTGAAGAACTGGGATGCAGCAGGCGATGATGATGGTGCTCGCTTCGATGCTGGGAGATGTGACGTTAGTGGTCGTTTCATATGTCAGTGCATATCATGTTACTTACACAGTCCAGATCACAAGGTCAGAGGTCTCATCTACCAATTGTTAGTACAAGGACGCGAAGAAGGTCAAATAGTGCATACAAGAGAAGTCTTTACTGGCGAGCGATGGCAGGCGGGTGCATTTATAGATGGCTACGATAGTAGCGCTAGAGATAGAGGTTAGCATCTTTCCTGATCAACGAGACAACATGACACCAACATTGAACCAATGCCCAATGCAAACGACAATGCAATCTTCTTCCGTTTGTTCATTTGTAGATGGAACAGAACCACGGCGGGATACACCGCAAGATACAAGTCCGTAAATGCAGACAAGGCTAGTCAAATGTCAGCAGGGCGTTCATGACATCATCGCAATTGACTTACCGCCGGCAAAAATGGCAAAGTTGACAAGAACATAAGGACTCCAACACTTCTTATCAGTGATCGAGAATGTCCATTGAGACTCGACAGGCGAGCATTGAGCAAAGAGAATGATGATACACCCGAGCAAACCCATCATGCAACATCCAGCCAGCACCCAAAGAAATATCTTGTGTAATCGTCCGGGGTTCATAAGTCGTGTAATGAGTGCGACGACGGCGAGCTTGGGAAACCCAAAGGCCATGACGCCAAATGGGAACCCCAAGATGGTGTATAGAATGACATTTTGCTGTTGTGTCACATTTAGAAGATCGAAGTGTCTGCCATTACCGTTCTTAACAGCCACAACTGTAACACCGACTTGGCACCATTCGAAGATCTGAAGCTAATTAGCGCCACGCAGATAAGAAGAGCGAGGGAACATACCACTGCAATGATTGTGAACCAGTCATCAAGATGCAGTGCGCCTATGATCCTCTTTCGAGTATACACACGACCAGCCACAAAGATTGTACTCAGGATAGAGACGGCGATGACTAGCCCAAGAATAGTCGGACCTTTGTCAGCGTCGAGATACGCCTGTGTGTGATGGGGAGAAGACATTGTATGCCAAGCGCACACGTATACGAAAAATAATTCAAGAGAGAGAAAAGAGTCTCATTCACTCATGTTGGTTGGGTCGAATCCAGAGCATTGGGTCTTATGTCCTGCAGGAACAAGAGACATACATGTTTGCAGAAAGGGGGGGGGGGGCATGACTGTTTGGTCTGAGGCACAAGAGCCCAACCATGCTATACTTATTTGGGCCATGAATCATCGAACCTTTTGTTACGAGAAGCCGGGGTTAAGTTTTGTCCAGCGTGGAAAGGATTTTTGTTAATACGACGCTGGTAAAGGATTGGCAACCATGATGCCGCATTCCCCGAAACAGTGCTTTTTCCATCCCTAAATATGTCGACATATTACATCTAGGCAAAGGTTGAAGTGGCTAAATCTCGCAAGGTGGGCAGACTTGAAGTAAAAGGACAAGGTTGTCGGTGGAGTGATGTTGCAGATGTCGACGCGCGTAACCAACAACCAACAACCGTTACTGATACTGATAGTGGGGGCCATTTTCCGCTTCCCCGAATTCGACTGAGACTCAGGGGTTGACATGTCGATCCAAACCCTCCGAAGGATGCGTCGCCAAGGATTGTTCTAACCCTTGCTTGATCAGAACCAACTGGTATGACAATTGAGCTGTTTTGAACCCTGCTAAGGAAGACAATTCCTGGCATGTTCCTCTCAGGCCACTGTCGTCGTGAAGAGAGCGAGGGTGTTGTCTATCAAGATAGCTAGGTACCGGTATTGAGTGTCTGCGATTTACCGCGTACTTATACTACGTTCCTCGTATATTCGGCTATTCCCAGTGGTCATTTTGCTTGGCACACTGGGACCCAAAGCAGCTTAATTGGCGAAGCGGGCCAATTTCCCGGTGCTAGCTGCCAACTGTTGGCTCCGCTCTTGGCGACCACATTTCTCCATGACATGCTTTCTGCATTCTGATATTCGAGTCTCTTCTCTATCACATGTAAATAGGCGATAAAGAGGTCTGCTCTTCTTTCATGTTTGAACATAATAAATCTTTCAATTCCAAGAAGCTATTGCCTTCAGATGAACATCGGTTCTTTTCAAAAGGATCTCTTTCGACCTCTCGCTTGCGTTGGGCATAGTGTCAGGTTGTCGTCTCTTTCCACTCTAACAAGGGTTTGAGCAAACTGTGTTGGTTCGACGTAGCACTCGGCGAAGCCCCTGATCAGGATCATAACCATGCTGTTGGTTCAACGTTGCAACGGCTAGGTTCCCAACGGAGCTTTGTCCCAGATACCCGTTCACTTAACGCAGATCGTTCTCTGTGGTCTGGCAAACGCATCAATGTCGTCGTATGATCCAGTGATCAGCACTGGTAGACGAATCAGTGCGTCTTGTCATATCCTTGGTATGCAAAGGGCTTGCTAGGAAGGTGGTGTCAGGCTGTTTCGAAGATCTTCTGAATGCAACCCGAACGACTGGACTCTCTGCCAAGATCCCCAATTGGTTGATTTTCACAACCATATGCATGAGAATGGGTCTGTAACGGTTGGAGGATCGGGGGTCAGCCAACAGCCAAGATACCATGCCATGCATTGACGAGCTCTGGGCACTTCTGCTTCTTTCCTTTCTTTTTTATTGCTGTTGATCCCTCCTGAATCCCTCCTGGATCCCTCCCTCACTGACATTTTCCTTGCTTCCATTTTCTCAAGTGGATCATAACTTTTATACGCAAGGCATTTCTTTTCACAACCCTTCATTATGGCTGACACAACTGTTTCTCAAGCAAACGGACATACCGCCCCAGAAACAGAATACCATGGAACAGAGAAGAAGCTCGAAAGTTCCGTCTCAGCTTTGAGTTCCTCTGGATCTTCAGAAGGCACCCCAGATGCCGCCAAGTCGGAGGAGCCCGATGTATCAATCGCTCTGAACGCCGCCAACATTGACGCCGTTCCCTCTCTGATCAAAGAGATTAATGCTCTTAGTGGCGATCTAGATAGTGATGACCCGACAGCGCGACTCAAGCTCATGGCTAAGGCTAAGAGCCTGTGGCAGTCACTCGAGACTCCCAGGGAGACAATGCTTCGCCATGTTTGGGCTGAACCATCGCTTCACTGCGCTTTGACGGCTGGTACCGTTAAGGAAGTCTGGACTCATGTCGCCAAGATCAATGAGCCTTTCAAGGTCGCCGATGTCGCGAAGGAGAAGAACATTGAGCCTGCTCTTCTTGGTGAGTGCATTACTATCTTATCTCTTGTACTTTGTGACTAATAATATGAAGCTCGTCTTGTAAGACATGTATCTTCAATGGGATACATCACGGAGATTGATCAGGATACATACCAAGCCACAAACTTCATCAAGTCGATGGCTTTCCCATTCATCAACGCTGGATACCCTTGCATGTAAGAACACCCAGACTCTAGCATATGTCCTGCGCTGACGCGGCCTCTAGTTCTGGAGCCTGTCTCAACGCTCTAGGTCAATTCCACGAATGGGCCGACGTCAACTCATGGAAGGACGCCACTGACATAAGCAACTCTCCCCTACAACTTGGTTACAAGACAGAAAAGACATTCTTTGAGCATCTTCACACCAACCCACCATACGGTCAGCTGTTCCATCTTCACATGGGCGGCTACCGTCAAGGTCGACCGTCTTGGATGGACCCGGGTTTCTTCCCTGTTCAAGAGAAACTTATCGATGGCTTTGAGAAGTCGGGTGACTCTGCTCTATTGGTCGATATCGGTGGCTCTTTTGGTCATGATATTGGAGAGTTCTGCCGCAAGTTCCCTGACGCTCCAGGTCGTCTCGTCCTCCAGGACCTTCCCGTCGTGATTGATCAGATCACTTCGCTAGACACCAAGATTGAGCGAATGAAGTATGACTTCTATACCGAGCAACCTATCAAAGGTACTTAACCCTGTATCCCTTATCGTGATGCTTTCTAACCTGACTCTAGGCGCCCGCGCATACTACATGCACTCCGTCCTCCATGATTGGTCAGATGAGACTTGTCTTAAGATTCTGGGCCAAGTCAAGGCTGCCATGAAGCCCGGATACAGCAAGCTTTTGATCAACGAGAACGTCATCCCTAATACTGGCGCCCAGTGGGAGGCTACAGCGTTGGATATCATGATGCTTACTCTGCTTGCCTCGCGAGAACGTACGCAACAAAACTGGGAGAAGCTACTTGGGGAGGCTGGACTGAAGATTTGCAACATTTGGACTGTCGCGAATGGAGTTGAGAGTCTGATTGAATGCGAGCTGGTTTGAACAGATAGGATTCGCGGAGGCAGCTATTGACATTGATGATTGCTTTCGACTGATGTAGAACACGATAGATCATAAATACACGGCATCATGAAGAAGACTCAAGATTATTAGTATTTCAAAGGATTTTAGCACTACCAAGTTCGTTAAATCGTCCGTAGTGACAAGCGTATGTCTCGAATAGAAGCAACCAGCCATTTCACTCCTTATCCATTACTCCTCCCCGGAACATCATTTTTGAAGTGCGTCATCATAGTCCTGTTACTCAACCTCTCCGTCTTCAGCCTCATCTTCCTTTCCGACCGACGAACTGCATCCAATTCCTTCTTCCTCTGCAGGAGGAAACTTCTCTGTTCTGACGATGTCAGATGTATCAGACTCTGTTGATCTTTGACACTGAGCCGCGCTAATTGAGACGCAAGTGCGGCATCTTTTTTATCTCTGGCTGTAAGTGCATCAGAAGCCGCATGACTGGGAAGAGGTGCCCTCTTCTCCTCAGTGTCTTCTTGCTGCGATGTTCGGCGTGGTTTTGTGACGGGAGCATCACGATGTGAAAGGATCTTGCCTGATGATAGCCGAAGACTCTCGTTATCGACTGAAACCGCGTTTTCTCTACCATGAGCCTTTAGACCCTCGAGGTCATAAAACTCCTGCATCTCGTCTGTCAATTCAACCCTGCAGTGGCCTTTGTCTTTCATGTGCTGCTGAATCCCCTCTACCGTCCGTCTCCGTGTTCCGCAGTAGATGCACTCGCGGTATGTGGCCACTAGGAAGTAGAGATACCATATCACAGTCTCCAAGTCCACGATTAGATGGTCCCGGAACGGTATACGTAGTCCGTGAGCGGTTTCCATGTGAAGAAGGGTCTGGTCAAAGCTTTCGTCGCTGTGAGTACAGATGATGCATTTTGTGGGATCAAAATCAGGGATGGCACTGCTCGAACTCTCGCCTCCGGTTTCATCGTCGCTACTTGAGAGCTCTTCTGCATCATTGCTTGTATGCGAAAATGTGTCGCTGTCCTCGGCTGGCTGCTCAATTAGACCTGAAGCAGCCGCACGATTCCTCAAAGCTTGGACACTGGTAATATGTCAGTATGCACGTGTTTGGCATTACATGCAGGTGCTGAAACTTACTGAGCCTCACTCTTGGCATGCACTCGATGCTCGAGACTGTTGTCAAAGGAGATATTGCAAAGTGAACAAGTTGGTTTTGTTGATGCCATGCTTGCAAGTGAATCTAGTGGTAGATTTGCAGCAAGTGTTCAACGAAAAAATAATTCAGAGCGAGTCTTGCATTTAAATAAGCATCTCGAATTATGCTTCCGACGTGATAAGCTGCTGATGATGACGTGACTCACTGCCGGGTGGGGCTGTCTCGATCAGGAAGCTGTTCCAAGATTTGCTGACGCTGGATAAATTGAACCTTGTCAGTCATTATGATTCATCCGTGATCAGCCAAATCCAGATAGTCAGTTATTTAGCAGCAGAAAGTCACTGACTATCAGAAGTTGATGTCCAACACCCACGTTCACTGTGCCATGATGCTATGAGAGAAGAGCATCGAACACCTGGATCACCAAACAAACTTTTGGCTGTAGCCATGAGCCTCAGTATGTAACCAAAGCAACGACCTTCGATTGAGGTTTGAGTTTCCAGGGAAAAGTCAGAAGCTGAGCGTAATGAGGCACCAAACGGAGGTTGAAGTTATTGGAGCCACGGAATTTTAAAATGGAATGTGAAATTATTAAATACTTTTAAAAGCTATTACAAGACTAATATTTGCCACTATGGGACCAATCTGAGATGCAAAACCGACTCTAGTCAAGAAAACAAGTATGAGATGACCATTAACTAATTGCCACCTTAGGCCTTCTTCTTCTTTCCAAAGTTCCACTTCTTGACTCGGAACATGTAGTAAGTTGCGACAGCAACGAAGATGTTGAAGCCAATATAAGCCCAAACAATGCCAAAGTTGCGCCATCTCTCGGTGTAGTAGATTCTGTTTCCAGCCATAAACTGGTCGGCGTTGGACAAGGAACAGTACTGACAGCCCGATGTAGCATCAGGGTTCTGCAACTGACCGGGAGCCTGCTTCAGATAGTCTGCCATGTAATCGCCACAGGTCTGGCCCGAAGGAGGATTGAAGACGGAAACCTCGGATCGTGAACATTCGACGAGACGTCCACCCAGTTCAGTAGATACAACACCTGCAACCCAGTAGGTGAAAGGACTAACACGATACATGAAGATCCAGAAACCTGGAAGAGCATCAGGAGACTGCAAAACACCATTGAAGGTCAAGCTCATGAGGACCAAGAGAGTGACAATGGACGAGGCAGTGAGAGCATCAGGAAGAGCAGCGATGGTCATCTGAGCAAACGAGCTGGCGTAGAGCATGAGCTGGATCATGAAGAGAAGGACGAGGCCCTGGCGGGCTGAGCTCTGGACGCCCATGACAGGGTAGTAGAAGCAGGCATACATGAGAATGCCAGTAAGAGCCTGCCAGGGGATCTCGACAATGACGTTGGCAATGATGAAGGCCTTCCAAGAGTAGGCCTTGCTGGGTCGTTCCCGAACTTCATACAGGTCACGCTGGGTGATGAAGTGAGGTTGGATCTAAAAGGGTCAGTATACCGTAAGGCCAACGGGGATATGGGGACTTACCTGTTGAACAATAGTAGAGAAGACTGTGATAATCATGAAGACGGAGAAGATGACATTCTGCATGCCAGCAGACGAGTTATCAGGCTGGTAGAAAGAGAAGCCAATAAAAAGACCAGAGATCGTGCCAAGAATGAGCTTCGACATGATATACGTGGGCATTCTCCAGTACTGCTGGAAGACTCGCGTAGTGACCTCTCGGAGCTGTGCCCGGAACGGCATGGCGAACTCGGACTGGCTGGCAGAATCGTCTTGGGGATTCTTCGACGACATCTCAGATGCAATCCTACCGACTTCCGCTTCGACAGCGAGACGCTCCTGACTGCGTTGCCAAACAGTGTGCCAATCTTCACCTTGGGAGCTAGTAGCGTTGTTGACGATCTCGAGCATCCATTCAGCTGGGTTCTCATCATCACCGCAAGCCCGAGCACCCTCCTTCTCAAAGTAGTCAAGAAGCGTGCGCGAGTTCTGTCCGATATCGCCAAAGTACACAGTCTTACCACCACGGGCAAGGAACAGAAGACGATCGAACTCCTGGAACAGAATGGCGCTGGGCTGATGGACAGTGCAGAGGATAGCTTGCCCTGCGTCGGCGAGCTTGCGAAGGAATGCGACGATGGCCCATGAGCTCTGGGAGTCAAGACCGCTGGTAGGTTCATCGAGGAAGAGCAGGAGTTTGGGCTTAGCGGCGAGTTCGACACCGATGGTGAGAAGCTTGCGTTGCTCGACGTTGAGACCTTCTCCGGGGACACCGACGACAGCGCTGGCAAAGTCTCGCATGTTGAGCATGTCGATGACCTTCTCGACCCATTCGTGCTTCTCCTCGTTGCTCACGGTTGAGGGTTGACGAAGCATGGCGCTGAAGCGGAGACTCTCGCGGACGGTGGAGGTTTCGAGATGGAGATCTGAAACATGTTAGTACTGAACAAGTCGATTGATACAAGAATATCACTAACCTTGCTGCTGGACGTATCCTGTCTTGCGTTGGAAGCTGGCATCGAGAGGTCTTCCGTTGACAAGCATGTCTCCAGTGATGACACCCATGGTAGTTCGCTGAGCCAAAACATCAAGAAGAGTAGTCTTGCCGGCACCACTGACACCCATCAGAGCGGTGAGAGTACCAGGCTTGACCCAACCAGTGACGTGATCCAGAAGACGTCTCGGCTCACCCTTGATCTCAATATCATAGACAACATCCTTCCAAGTGAAAATATCAGTCTGTGGCTCAAGTCCAGCAGTAGAGTCCTGGCCCTCGTTGGTCTTCTCAGGCACAGCGAGCTGCTCATTGTTCACGCTCCTGTCAACACCATCCTGAAGATGAGCGGGGACCTGACCACGCTGGAAGACGAGGACCTCAGCCTTGCTCGCGGTCTTGGAGTTGAGCTCTGTGGCGGTGAAGTAGATAAGCATGAAGCCGACGAGGAAGGCAATGAGGATGCCAAAGTTGCGCCAGACGTGGGAGTAGGAGTATCGGTAGTTGGTCTCGATGAAGGCATCTCCACTGACTGTTCGCTGTCCTGCTACAGCTCCGACGGCTGAGCAGATGAACGTATCACCGCTGAGGCCAGAGTAGGAGGGGATGAACTGGGAGCAGTCAAATTCGCGACCGTGGAATTCATTGGCTACCAGGATCTCAAAGGCGTAGAAAATCGGGTTAATCCATCTGTAACTGTTAGCAGGTCCTCAGGAGCAAGTACGAAGCCACTCACCTAATCCAGCCAAACCAATCAACCATCTGCGGAACACGAATCATGAAACCAGTATAGATAACAAGCGCAAGGACCATAACACCAGCCAACATCATAGCCTGAGAAACCGTCTTGGTCACAGCAGCCATCGTCCTAAAGATCGCAGACATGACAAAAGTCGAGATGTACGTGATGAGGAAGAACAGGAAGAAGTTACCAGGCTCACGACGCAGACCAGCCAAGAAGTACAAGATGATGTTGAACACAGTCGCCGAGATGAACTTGATGGGTATGTCCGCCACGATACCGGAGATGGCTTCAGCAGCGGGGTGGTAGAAGGCATAGGAGGCGTGTTTCTCGACGATGGGGCGCTGGGAGTAGAGATTGTTGATCTCGGAGATGGCAGCGAGTGCGTTCATGAGAATACCCATGAAGAGAACTGCGCCTTTGGAGTAGAAGCTTGCGGATCCGTTGCCAGTGCCGTAGTAGACTGAACCGATGATGAGAGACATGATTACATCAATTGCAACGTGCGTCGCTGTCGCTGAGAGATCGTTCCAGATTCGCTGGTAGGCGCGCTTGGTCGTCAGGCGGATCTGAGTCGCGATGCTGATGATGTATGGAGACTTGGGTCGAGCACGCTTATCTTGACTGTACACATTATCAGTATACCGTTGATCCATCAAGAGTAAGAAGAACTTACTAGAGGGCCTTGCGCTCTCTCATAGGCGCAATAGCCTCAGAGCGGTTATCAGAAGGATAATCCTGCTGATACACCTCAATCTCCTCACGCAGCCTCTTACACTCAGGCGAGTTATGCCAGTAGAGCTCAAACTCCTCCGCCGTACGAGGAACTTTGTTCTCCATACCCGGTCTGGCCTTTCGCTCCTGCGGGTTCGTCACGGATGTGAGGAAATCACCCGCGGTCTGACGAGCAGGGCACTCCCAGCCCATTTTCTCAAAGTAGGCCTTAGCCTTGCTGGCGGGACCGAAGTAGATCTGGCGGCCTTCGTACAAGACTACTGCTTTGTCGAAGAGGTCGTAGATGGCTTGGCTGGCTTGATAGATTGCTAAGGCGTTGGCGGAGCCTGTGTAGTCAGAGGCTAGACGAATGGCTTGGGCGAACTTGAGAGCTGTCGCTGAGTCGAGACCTCGTGTACTGTATCCAAGTCAGTTTCATAAGCTCGCAACTCATCAGTGGTACTCACCTGTTATCCCACGCTGCCATTGGCGACTGAGCAAGCATCATCTCAGCAATACTAACTCGCTTTCGCTCACCACCCGAGACACCACGGATAAAGTCATTGCCGACCTTGGTGTTGTATGTATGGCTCAAGCCGCAAATCGCCATGACGATCTTGGTCGCGTTCTTGACTGTTTCTTCGCGTGTTCCATCGAGGCCGAGCTTTTCGGGATCGGAGGGGAGACGACATGCAGCGGCGAACTCAAGCGTTTGACCGACGGTGAGATGGGGGAAATGCTTATCAACCTGTTCAAAAACTATTAGTAAACGCCATAGTGGATTGGTGAGATGCATACCTCTTGGTTGTAACCAGTCTCGCCCTTGAACTCCTTCATCATATCCTTCTGAGAGATACCATTATACGTAATCATCGACTCCTCTCCAAGGTGCAGTCCCTCAAGCTCACCCGTCATAGTCTTGAGCAGCGTCGAGCATCCTGAGCCAGGCCGACCGAGAACAATAAGCGTCTCACCACCTCTCAGCAACCCATCGAACTGATGAAGAATCCTCTTCGGCTCTTTCTTGCCCGACTTGAAATGCTCACCAAGCCTCAACGGCGCCTGAATAATATCCGCCACCGTCTTCTGCAGCTGCAGCGCCGCTCCGGTGCCGTAGACACTCAGATTCTTGAAGGCGACACCAGCGCTCTTGGGGCCGACGCCTGCTTCCTGCAGTTGGTGCATGAAAGCCGGTAGCCATTTCGACAAGTCAAAGGCTTTGTTTGTAGGGTCCAATGCGGGGTCTTCTTCGTTGATGGTGGCGATTCTGGAGGGAACTGTGGCGAAGCTCTGTCTGCGGCGTTGAGAAATGCCAGTTGCGATTCTTTGGAGCTCTTGTTGGTCTTGCTCGTCTATGATCATGGTGTTGCTTCGTGTGAGGGGCGATGGGCGGGTGTATGTGCCCTCGCTTCCTGTTGAATGCTCCATTTCAATTGAGTCTGGTGGACTCTCAATTGAATGTCGCGGCGTCATTTTGAAGTTGTTTGTCCAAGAAAAATGATGTCGTTGGATGCTGTTGTTTGTTGTGTTTTTGTGTAGATATGACTGGAATGTGACTGTCGGAAAACAGAGTCAAGCACCTCTGACCCGTTGTCAGGCAATTGATGAGATCAGCCAAATTAAGATTAAAAAAGAAGTAGTGAATTGTCTATGGAATGATTTGACTTTCTGTGCGGAAATGAACTGGGCTTTAAGTTAGATAACAGCAACCTCATAAACTTCAACTCCCCAAGTGCCGGGCCCGACAGCACCCCGACAATGCAGTCATCAGAGCCAAACGACGTGGTCGGAGCTTCGGTAGCCTCAAAGCATGCGTCTCACATACTTCAGCCACGCTGACACTCTATTCCATTTAGTCCATAGAGTCGGGCTGCCTGCGTCCCCGCTAGTCCGACAGCAGCGGCCGTCGATGCTTGGGCTGGACGGGGATTTGCTGCTGTGCGAAAAACTAAGGGAGTAATTAGGTTTATGCCGGTCTCTTAGTGCTGTGGACTTGTCGATCTGCGGGCGGATTGTCGGGGGTTATGGCAAATCCCTGCTCCGTCCGCCCTTTGCGGCCTCATCCGCGGAGGCCGGCAGCTACGTTTACCCGTAAGGCGCTGAGTCACTCTCTCTCATTCTCGTTCAGATTTTTCCGATCTTGCATGGTGACGTCACCCAGATTGTAGATAACGGTGTCTGAGGGACCCGAAAAGTCCATCTGCGGTGTTTCCGTCGGGTTGTTTTTCTTATTCGCGAGTCTCGGCACATGCAATGAGATCATAGCTCAGCGTTTCAGTCGTGTCTGCGAATTGATTTTACCTGCGCCTCTGCTGTTACGGCCACAAAAGTTTAATTTCTCGGGACTTGTGTCAACGCATTGTTGCATTGGCAGGTAAAATTGCACTGGCGCAGTAACGACACCGTTGTTATCAACGTGGTCTTTGTTTTCCTTCCCAAGAAAAAAAAAACACAAGATCTTGACACCAATTGGCAAATCTGGCAGAAATGGTATGAGGCAAACGTAAGTTTGCGGATAGATACAAGCTACTAGATTTCGGGAAACAGCGCTGGAGTAAGTTATATAATTGTTTAGTAAATCTTAAAATTAGCTATCTTATTTATTTTATTATAGCATGGAGGCTAATTAGAATAACTTTTTAGAATAATATCTGTATGGAAATTTCATATGTAGGGTAGATTCAATGCCTCGAAGTACGGAGTAGCGGATACAAAAAAACTCCACAAGCTAAAAATTGTTAGCCTTGACTGATCTCCATGTCTCGGATAAACCAATGCTCATTTCTCTCGGTAGTTCATTTAATCCGTAACTTCCGATGCTTTAGCCCATCTTGCTTGTCGATCGTCATCGTCCAATCTTGTGCTTGTCTAGCTTCAGGTTAGCTATGTACAGTCTCGTCATCACTATTATTGGTCTGGTTATCGGTCAGTCGTTTAGCCTGTCCGTCTCTGATTAAACTTTACAGGCTTAGAAATGTTTATCTTTTATTTCTTGCGGGATAATCACTGATCCCGACAGTGATCGAATGCAAGCATGGCTGGTTGAAGTTCGGGTAACATTTGTCAGACTTATCCAAGATCGAGTTGGTGATCAAGGGCGATTGGGTAAATTGGTGGATCTTCAAGTAAGACAGTTTAGCTTTGGAATTCAGGTAAGTGAACGCTAACAGGAGAGCCACTCCACGGGTTAGGTGTTAGCGTCACAATGCAATTATGAAGAGTCTGGCAGGTTCAGTTATGCTTATGGGGTCGTTGAGGCTTGTTACACGCGCCCCAAGCAGTGTTATATATCTTAGGATAAGCAGCATTAATTGCCAACCATTTTACCATTAAGATGCGCCTCTGACATATTGAAACCAGACATCCTATCATACAGGTAAGGCTATACAGTAAGAGGAATACAATGAGGCTCTTTTCCAGACCTAACATCAGGCCTAGTGTGCCAAAGCTTTTATCAACCTTCCATCAGCATTCTAAACATATCCTAAAGCTGCTGCCTTTTTTCATTTATACTTGGTGAACAAGCCGCCAAAGCGGGTCTTTTCCTTTGGACGAGGTCTTTGATCCTCATGGCTGAGCGACCCGTCCTTTATAGACTCTATTAAGATATGAGACCTAGGAAATATTCCGTACTCTCTCTTGGCATTTGAACCACTCCAGAACCACGCATGTGGATCCTCCCCTGTAGATAGTGTAAGTGTCAATCTTGGTCAAGTTGCTGACGATAGAGAACCTACAAGCAAGGTTATAGATAATATCGCCTTTCTTGAGTGCCAGCCAGCCAGGCTGCCTTTGCTTCTCGAACTTCCACCTGGCTACTCCGGTCCGTGGCGTGTTTGGTAAGGAAGCGATCTTGACATGCCGTGGTATATCCAGGCTGATTAATTTACTTGGAAACGTTCCAAATACTCCGTCGTGCCAGCCTTGGCACCACTTCCCGTCCCACTTCTCCGGGAACTCGATGCCAATTATCCTCGCTCCTGAAACGAACTGCAGAATCTCTGAGGTTGCATCAGGTCTTGCTTGTGGCTTCTCATTACTTCGCCTAACATGGTCTTTCACGGCCCGAGCGACCGGCATGGATGCGAGTCGGTTTGATTCGTTAGCTCGGGACACGCCATGCAATGCGGCCATGGTAGAATTTGGGAAATATAAATCGCAGTCTTGGCGCCCTCGTGAATTTATATCGCTGTGCTCGTAGACTACTTCCACGCCCGGAACATGCGGCAATGGATGGCCATGCCGGGAAATGTGACGAAAGAGGAGATCGATTGACTGAAAAACGGTGGCGTCGTCTTCCTGGAGAGTAGACTTGGTCTTGTTACAAAAGAGACAGCCAAAGTACACCGAGTTGACGTTTCGGACTGCAAGGTGAGATTTAAATAGGAAGCGAGGACGGTGAAGAATACCTCTCGTCTGCTGACTGGCCAATGCTAAAATTACGTTTAAGCTTCGGTTCTCACAGCGATTGTGGTTGACTGAAAGACTTACGATCTTGATCCATGTCCTGGCGCAAATGGGAGTAGGGAGTCTTGTACTCACAATGAAGACACTGCGCAGTTGGTTCTGTCAAAGTCTCAGCTGGATTATCTAGCATTTGCCCAAATAACATTTCTTGAGAATATTCTCTGGGCTTTATTGTACCATCTGAACCGCCACCAATCCTTTTGATGGCCTGTCCGGGACCTCCAGAGGCAAATGCTCGAGCTCCTTTACATAGTCCGCCCAGGAGGGCTAGAGAGCTGTCTGCTCCGATCTCATAGGTCTGTAGAGAGTGCACGCTTTTCACAGAGGTTGAATCATTCCTGATCGAGCTAGAAGACGTTGATACTGCTTTGGCACCTGATGCGCCGCTTCCGTCTGATCGTATGGATGGCGCTAACCCTTGGGTGACAATGAATAATTGTTGATGTTCAGGCGACGCTGCAGATGGTATGTAGGACCCAGAATTCCGGTATTCTGTAAGCTTTGGGCTGGTGTATTGGGACGCTGTTACAGATACAGGGCGTGGGACAGCAGCTGATTGTTGGTCAATGACTGTAGACCAATCCGGTTGCGAGACTGGCTCAGTTGTCACGGATGGCGGAGGAGTGTCCTCATGATTATAACCGAAGGAGACTCTTGTGTTTTGGTCGATTGCGTTCTGGTAGCCTGTTGACTTGGGGGATAATGCAACTGAGCTTGGGGGAGTGATGGCTCCAATATCTAGACCTTGCAAGCTGTTTAGAATTGCGTCTGAATCGCTCTCTTGTCGTCGATGAGCCTGGACATATCGATACGTTTGGGCGTCTTTCTCTGGAATCGCGTATTTGCTTGACAAAGGCAAGGAGACTGGGGAAGCGAGCCCACCTGGCGTAATTGGTGACCGTGTCGTAGAATAATCAGCAGTTCTCAAAGCACGCCCCCCAGAGTAAGATCTATCGCGCTGTTCGGAACCACCGATGAAGGATGGTCGTTGCTGATGTGTACCAAGACTAGACCCAGCTCTCGGCGCGTTGATCGGAGGCCGCATGGACATTTGGGAGCTCGATCTGGCCACATCATGAGGACTGGTAGGTTGTGGAATAGGTGGAAGAGGTGGAAATTTTGAGGGGGGCGGTGATGATTCCAGAGCTGACTTTGTTGTAAATCGTGTAATCTCTTCTACGAGAGTAATAGCCAATTCCTTTGTCGCAGCTTGGAGCTCGTCAAACTTGGCCTTGTCAAAGGTCTGCGGCTCAATGAAATCCTCAAAATCGTAAAGCAAGATGTCAATTGATCGAACTTGACAAGTGACATCTTCTACTCGCCTGTCAGCGTTCGCCGTGACTCGGGTGCTGGTTCTACTTGTCCTTACCGTGGCGCAAGGTCAGATGTCTTAGGAATTCAGTCAATTGAGGAGACGGCACCGCAAGTAAAGGCACCAGGCGTCGCAAAGCTCGCTCTCCTTCTCTCAATAGCGACTGGGACGACTGGCTAAGTGATGTCTGTTGGTAGTCATGGTCCAAAGCCTGTGAAAGCGCAAACTTGGCCCATTTTGTCACATCATTGAAAGGACGGAGTAACACGTGATCAGATGGAGTCGCCATTTTGGAAGCGATAAGAATAGGAGAAAAGCAGCGATAAAGCTGTCTCGTAGAGTATCGAGACAAAAGTCTGCAAAGGGTAGGATGAGACTTGCTGGGCATGTACTCCGTATATGCAATAAAATTAGCACCTCTTCCCAGTCTTATCATATCAATACGAAGTTAATATCTAATGAACAAGCCCCTCTGTTTCAAGGCTAGGATGGGGGGGAGTTATTTCAACTTGTGAAGAATAATTGCAGCAGACAGGGGTCTGAAAAAGGGTGGGATCATTTCCAGATAAGCCTTTTCGGTTCAATGGCCCGGATTTGCACACTTCCTCGTAACCGGACCAACCAGAATGCTCGCCACGACATTAGAATAAAGCCCAAAATTGAGCTTAGATGCTTGTACAAGCTAGAGTTGGACGTTTATAGCGAGTCACCGAGCATATCTTAACTCCCAGGCAGAGCTGAGACTCGTCGAAACCGCCACTAAACTCAATCTCCCGGTGTTGTTATTAGCCAAATAAGGTATCCTTCACTTTGCATTATCATAGCCCGCGTTTAGTTAACGCCAAGCCGAGGTGACCTCCCTAAATAGTTCCCATAACCCGTGCGCTTGGCCGTTCCAAGACTTTGGCTAATGCATGTTGCCTCCGCGCCAACCTCCCGCTTCCCAACACTGTTGCTACACGGGAAAGGTTCTAGAGGTTTCAAATGTGCCAGATGGAGGGGGTCAGACATCCTTCCTTTTTGGATTGACTCGCCGAAAAGTCATCCGCCCCTTGTCGCTTTGCCATCTTTCTTCAGTGGCCTCTTATTTATAAATCACCACCGCTGACAGACTCTTCTTGGTCTTAGTCGGGCCCATTCCGTTCACTTTTTCCTTTTCCTCCACCGAATCTTTTGTTTTTCTTCTCCCATTGTATCGCGTCATTTCTGCTCAAGAGCCTCACCATCATGGGTTGGATTGGTCGAATCAACGATGGCGTGGCCAACAGTCGCGTAGGCCACTGGTTTCAATTGGAGGGATCTGGCCATGTGAGCGAACGCCACCAAAGAAGTATTGCACAGAGAATCGCACTGACCCCAGGCTGCAGCCCCGCGAGCGACCTGGCTCCCGGTTTACGACTGAGATCCGAGCAGGCATCATCTCCTTCTTCGCAATGGCATATATCTTGGCTGTCAATTCTAGCATTGTCGCGGACAGTGGAGGCACTTGTGTCTGTGACTCGACTCCCGATGACCCCATCTGTGCCGCCAATTCGGACTATCTCCTTTGCAAGAATGAGGTCAAGCGTGATCTAGTCACGGCCACTGCCGCTATCTCTGCTCTGGCCACCTTCTTCCTTGGTGCCCTCGCCAACATGTTAGTCTTGATAGGTAGTGGGGTTGGCTTTGACTATTGGCTGCTAACTGTGTGCACAGGCCCGTCGGTATCAGCTGCGGAATGGGCTTGAACGCTTATCTCGCATACGATGTACGTATTCCTGCTTTGACGTCCTGTTAATCTCTAACGTGGTTTCTATCTAGGTCGTCGGCTTCCATGGCTCTGGATCTGTCCCCTATGAGGTGGCCATGACGGCCATCTTTGTCGAGGGCCTCATCTTCTTCGGTCTCACAATCCTCGGTCTTCGACAATGGCTTGCTCGAGCTATCCCGCGTTCAATCAAGCTAGCTACTGGTGCTGGTATCGGTCTCTTCTTGACGCTTATCGGCCTTACATACAGTGAAGGAATAGGCCTGATTACTGGCGCTGTTTCAACCCCTCTCGAGCTGGCTGGCTGTTCTCCTGCGGATAAATTGGAGGATGGCACCTGTCCTGGCTCGCACAAGATGCAGAACCCGACTCTTTGGCTTGCTATTTTCTGCGGTGGTATCCTGACGGTTGTTCTCACTATGTTCCGCGTCAAAGGTGCTATTCTCATAGGCATTATTCTTGTGTCTATTTGTTCTTGGCCACGCGGTACCTCTATAACAGCCTTCCCTGATACCCCGGTCGGCGATGACTCTTTCAACTTTTTCAAAAAGGTCGTGGACTTTCATCCTATTACCAGAATTCTTGCCGTGCAAAAGTGGGATATCAGTGCATATAGTGGCCAATTTGGTCGCGCCCTTATCACGTTCCTCTACGTTGATATTCTTGACTGCACAGGTACCCTTTACTCAATGGCCAGATTCTCTAATCTCATTGATGAGAAAACTCAGGATTTCGAAGGATCTGCTACAGCATATCTTGTCGATTCCATCAGTATCACTATCGGGGCTGTCTTTGGTACATCACCTGTGACAGCCTTCATCGAGAGTGGAGCTGGTATCGGTGAAGGAGGGCGAACAGGAATCACAGCTATGATGACTGGCTTTTGCTTCTTTGTCTCGTTATTCTTTGCACCTATCTTTGCCTCTATACCGTCTTGGGCAACCGGCTGTGTCTTGATTCTCATTGGCTCTATGATGATGCAAGCTGTCGTCAATATCAATTGGCGATATATGGGTGATGCTATCCCGGCGTTCTTGACTATCGCTATTATGCCTTTTACATTTTCCATTGCCGATGGCCTCATTGCCGGAATTTGCAGTTACATCGTTATCCAAGTTCTTGTATGGGCTGTGGAGACAGCTTCTATGGGCAAGCTGACTGCTACTAATAAGAAGGACAAAGACCCTTGGACATGGCGTATTCCTGGAGGCATCCTACCAGGTTGGCTTACACGTTTGTTCCAGGGCAAGAAGGACTTTTGGCGCCCCTATGCGGACGAGACCATCGAAGGCAATGTAGGTGTCAATTCTCATGAGATGAGCCCTATTAGACACAATGCTGACTGGGTCAAGCCTGGTGAGCCTTTACCTCACGTGGTAACTGAGATTTACTCTGGAAATAATAAGGAATAAGTCGGGGCATGTTTCGTGACTCGACCTGCGGGGCCGAAACTGGTTCATTGACTTAAGAAGGCGGTATTTTTTATATAGTTTTGTTACGTGCTACAGATATATAGAAATCGCAGCGTTATTCTTCTAGCATTCGATGGCGACTTGGATATCATTATCAATAGTTTGGCCGAGTGAATGGTTCCCTATCTCCCTACGTTCTCAATGAGGCCCTGCACGCTGCTTCAGCCAGAGGTCATTTATATATTGCACAACGGCTGGCAATCAGTGGCGTAAAGATCGAATTGTGGGATGTTAACGGATGGCCAGCACCACATCACGCAATCATTTCATTCGGACGTGGCAAGTTTCCTTGTCGAATGCGGCATTGGTATCTATTAGGACAATATTGGCTCAAAACCGATCGACTTAGTAGTCAGCCTTGGTATAAAGGCCTCAGACCTTATTCAGAACCATATGGCCGACCTCACCGTCGACATTAGTCGAAGGCCTTCGTTATTGACCGTCACTGCAAGACAAGGTGGAAACATGAGTTCCATGGAGGTTAGAAACGTTATCTCGGGGTTATGGGCTGGCTGCTACACATGCCTCAGCTGCGCAGATGGTAGACAAGATGACTTCTCAATCGGAATTCCGGAGCTGCCAGCTTAGACTTACTGATTACTTTTGGCGTCCGGGGAGTTTTCCATTTTTGGATGTAATGCGAGGGCTGACAGATCGCGACGGACAGGAGATTCAGGAGGTGTCCGAGCCAATTTCTCTAACTGCGAAGAGGCCGTGCCTATCGAGCACCGCGAGGAGTCAGCAACAGCTATGAGCTATTTCCATGAGAATCTCAAATGAACTGCCATCAAGGAGGCTGACAAAGTGATTGCCAGGGTATTTTCTTTCAACTTGAAACAATTACTGCGAATTCTGATTTCCAATTTACAATTGCTCCAAGGTTGTTAGACAGAACGCCCGGATTGGACAATGCCGATAAAGGCTTGTGAGCGCAGAGCAGGCTCATCTGTAATAGGCTAAGTGGCTTCGATTTTCAACCCTTTGGCCAATAGTATGTGCCCACGATACGTCTGATGTATTACTGCGCAAAATCGACTGGTCACAGCTGGCTGAGCTGGGGCTGTGTCTAATTTCACATTCCCCTTCTCATGGATGTGCACCTTTCGTAGTTACGACAATTGTCTCTTCTGCATCGACCAACAAAATTCTACGTGGACGCAATTCACTCTCGTGCTCCCCGACAGTCTCGGTTTACGACGCCAGGGTGCATATCTGATATGAATAACTGGCATACAACACAATGCACAAAGCCCGACATCACCGTCTTTCCTGGACTTGATGTTCCAACATGTATGAACTGCGGAGAAATTTGCCCATCTTATGAAGCGGACAACAAACACAAGGATGACCTTCAGATTCCATCAGCGCGGAGGCGGTCTGCTATGCAATTGAACGGGCCGCCATCTATGCCATATCAGAACTACGCTTACACCCATGATCCTGATGGGTCGTTGCACAGCGCTCTGGTTTCACTCGTTGACCAAGAAAGTTGCGATAAGGAAACAGACAAGCATGCGCCTTACTCTTCCACCGTCAAGGTAGCCCAGACTTCATCTTTGCAAGTAAGCAAGACCTCATATGAGTCCCTTGGTGGCACCAAGATACGTGTCTTAAGACTGTTCAAAGGGCACTTTGGGGATCTCTTGCGCGGAGACTTTGAAACTGTCAGCATTCAGGACGGAAGGGATAATGCTACACCATATGAAGCAGTTTCATATACCTGGGCCAAAGGAAATGGCAAACGGGAAAAGGACCACGCCATATTCATCGGAGAGCGTTGGGAATCACTTCCAATTACTGAGAACTGCTATGATGCCTTGCAGAACTGTCGATTTGATGACCGAGATAGACGCCTATGGGTTGACGCAATCTGTATCAATCAGTCAAACATCTCTGAAAGGACCCACCAAGTCAGCATGATGAGACATATTTACTCAACTGCCAGCCGCGTTCTGATATACCTGGGGATGGACGATACTAGGAGCGGCTCGGAACTTACGCATGATCCCAAGATTCTCAGTGACAACCCATATTTCTCCCGCATATGGGTGGTTCAAGAAATCGCCTCCGCGAAACGGGCGCTTGTTTTATATCAGCGTCAGGCCATGTGTTGGAGTTTTTTCCATAGGCATCTACATGCATTGTCTAGTGAGAGATGGATGAGGCACTTTGGTTCCCCCCGGCAGATCGACGATGCTCGTGGCTTCTTGACCCTGCTAAGGGATACACGAAACTGCAATGCTTCTGACCCAAGGGACAAGATCTTTGCCTTACTTGGGCTCTGAGAGAAGCCGATAGAGCCAGACTACACGCTATCACCTCAAGCTGTGTACACAGGATTGGCATCCACCCTTATAAAGGATAAAAATTGGAAAGTGGCAGCACAGTTACTTGATATGGCGAGCCATGACCGCTCGATGCTTGGACTCCCATCGTGGGTTCCTGATTGGAGTCAAAAAACTCAACGGTCGTACCCACGAAAGTGGAGAAGTAGTAGCGTTCCCTTTGGCTCACCTCTCAAGTCTCAATCAAAGGATGATGGCAGATTTCGGGTCCATGGCCAAACTGGCTCTTTGTGCATTCAGGCCGCAGAGATCGACATAATGGCCCCATACCTCTCCCGTGGGTTCCAATGGACCGCCAATAGGATGGTTACCGTGGAGGCCGGGTGCTTTACGGTCTCCCTAGCCCCTGAGGTCCTGCGGATATGCGAGCCTCACGATCGTATATTCCGCCTTTCTGACTATAGATTCTGTCTAATCATTCGGAAGAAAGCCAACCCCGACGTCTACACCTTTGTAGGACTTTGTGTATACTTGAACGCAACGAACAATCAACAAGAAGTTGATGCTAATAAATATTTTCTGGACTGGACTTGGCTCTTGTCACTTGGGCAAAAAGAGCCCTGGTCGGAGTTTTCTACATGGACGAAAGCACAGGTCTGTTGGCTGGCTCTCCGAAAGCAGAAGAAACTAGAATCTCGGCTCTTTCTTCAGAGGGTTGTCAGAAAAGCCCAATTCCAGCAAAATATGAGTAATCTGGTCAAAGAAGCGCAACAGGCTCTGAGCAATTGCAGCAGAGACAAAGAGCTATTAGAGGACTTTTTCAAGCGTCAATGGAAGAAGAACTATCAGAAATGGCGGGAAGAAGACGAAAAAATAGTTGTGGATCACCAAGCACACAGGGCCTCGATCAGAAAGTGGCTTCCAGGCTATAGTGGCCTGGAACCATTGCAAGACACTACCCAATCACCACTAGGACAGTCAATGTGGCTTCCAGAAAGGGTCTTCGCTTTTCTATTTGCAGACACTGAGACCATTACTCGACCAATGCAGTCTGAGGATAGGGATTGGGAAAAGTTCTTTGACCATGGTCAGCCATACAATTGCGGCAGGCCTTTAGTCCAAGGTTGGAGACAGGAGATGGAGTCATGGGAGGTTGTAAAGGAGTATGTTGCGGAATCCGAGTGGCACATGGGTTGCATCAAAATGTATCGATTGCGCGGATCGAAAGAGGAGGAGGACGTGTATAAGGAAATTGTTATTATTTAGATACCTGCTCAGGTTAATTGATTCTGAGTCATTGAAGGTGAGAGACTGCCAGGCATTGCAATCTGTTAGTATTCTGAGTCGTTGATTCTGAGTCGCGGTGTCTGAGTCGATCATAGAGACAATCGCGAAAGGGAAGTGACATGCGCTGTTCCAAGTTATGAATGAAACGTGGCTGGCACCTTAATTTCATCCCGACAGCTAGAAAAGTCAAATATAAGCATGATCTGCCCAACATGCGATCTTATTGATGCCCATAGCATCAAATTAACTTATGCGTCATTATAATTCCACAAATAACAACCTTCCCCCCAGCAGCGGGGGTATTACCTTAACCTAATTAGCACTCGGGACGAGACGTTCTGGTGCTGTGAACCGGGGCCTGGCCTGATCTCCATGGTTAAATTGTGCTCACATTCCCTATTGGTCCGTACCCCGGAGTGAGCTCGACAACAGCCGGCCTTGTGGCTAATGAACCTGGTTTTGCGGGGCGCGATGCGACGCTGTGATGATCATGCCCCGTCTCGTCGACCAAAATGTCCCACTTAGATGAACCACGATAGTGCCTAAACGTAAATTTCTCGAATGTTGATCTCTGAATTTACCCGGTGCATGTGTATAAGATGCAAATTATTTAGCTCATAGTACTGGGATCTCAGCTTCATTGGCTTGAAACTCTAGGTATGAAGGTCTCGCAGGTGTACCTTTCGTTGCTGGGCCTGCTACCGGCGGTAGCAGGTCTCGGTCAACAGTCCATTGTCGCCTTCAACAAGTCAGATGACGCTTTTCAACTCTTCGGTGGAGATGCTGGGTCTGGTCAGATTCGTGTCTCTAAGGATGAATACTGGGGCGTCATCCGCGCTGCTGGTGATCTCGCCGTCGACTTCGGCCGTGTTACTGGCACGAACTTCACTCTGAGCAACGGCAAGAAGAAAGCATCCCCGGCCAAGTATAAGTTCAGGCCTGTGGATGTCAAGAACAACACACTTGTGAGTATTTTCCAACACCCACGGACGTCTGCTAAGAATGTAGTACCGTACCCTTGACGAGCAGCACTTCTCTGGACCAAACTACTCAGACCCCAACGCTGGCAACACCAAGATCATCGTTGGTACAATTGGCCACTCTGAGCTCATTGACAAGCTCATCAAAGATGGTTCACTCGATGTTAGCAAGATAAAAGGCAAATGGGAGTCTTTCGTCAGCCAGCTTGTCAAAGATCCCATCAAGGGCACTGCCGAAGCCCTGGTCATTGCCGGAAGTGATCCCAGAGGCACAATCTACGGCATTTACGACATCAGCGAGCAGATTGGCGTGAGTCCTTGGTACTGGTGGGCAGATGTTCCTATCCGAAAACGAGATGAGATATTTGTGCTCGCTAAGCCCAAGGTTCAGAAATCTCCCTCCGTCAAGTACCGAGGTATCTTTCTCAACGACGAGCAGCCCGGTCTTTCAAGCTGGGTCGGGTGAGTCATTTCACTTCAACGACGGAAATTGCCACTGACAGACATAGTTCACGCTGGGACCCAACCTGGAACAACAAGGCTCCCTACAACCACGAGTTTTACGCCCTCGTCTCGGAACTGTTGCTCCGTCTTCGAGCCAACTACCTCTGGCCCACTGTCTGGGGAAGCATGGTCTACATCGATGATCCTCTGAACCAGCCACTTCTCGACGCTTATGAGATTGTTCTCGGTGGATCTCACACTGAGCCCATGATGCGAGCACAGAACGAGTTCCGAACGTTCTACGAGGGTGATTGGCAGTACAAGACCAACAACGAGACCATCGACGAGTACTTCCGGTATGGTGTCTCTCGAGCCAAGCCGTATGCCAGAAATAGTCTTTGGACTATGGCCATGCGAGGAACCGGCGACACAGCCATCGAAGGCGATCTCGGCATTGACGGGATTGTTGAGATGCTGGAGACTCTTGTTGACAACCAGCGAGAGATCCTCAAGGAAGGTCTCAAGGTTAAGAACTTGACTGATGTACCGTCATTGTGGTGTCTCTACAAGGAGGTTCAGTCTTACCAAGAGCGCGGTCTTGTTGTTCCCGAGGACATCACCCTTCTATGGGCTGACGACAACTGGGGCAACATCCGCCGTCTGCCTCTCGCGAACGAGACAGATCGCTCGGGTGGCGCTGGTGTGTACTACCACTTCGACTACGTCGGTGATCCCAGAAACTACAAGTGGATCAACACCATTCAACTCGAAAAGACCACTGAACAGATGACTCTGGCCTACCACCGAAACGCCCGTCGCATTTGGATCGTCAACGTAGGTGATCTCAAGCCAAAGGAGATTCCCATCAGCCACTTCATGGATCTCGCCTACGATGTCGAGAAGTGGGAGAAGGAAGGCACAACAAAGTGGGTTGAAGCCTGGGTTGAGCGCGAGTTTGGCAGTGAACACGTCGAGGCTATCACGGACATCATGACGCGCTATGGCATGTACGCTGCCCGTCGCAAGTTCGAGCTGCTAGAACCCCAAATCTACTCTGTGATCAACTACCACGAAGCCGAGGCTATTCTTGAGCAGTGGGCTACTTTGAAGGAGGATACACAGGCTGTTTATGACAAGCTTGATTCGGAGTATCAGCCCGCTTTCTTCGAGATGTTGCTCCACCCTGTTCTTGGTGGTGAGATCGTGAATAAGATTCAGATCTACGGCGCCAGGAACCAGTTATACGCGGGACAGAAGCGTAACTCTGCTAATGATGTTATCTGGAAGTCTGTGGATTTGATGTATAAGGATTCGAATCTGACGCAGCGATGGAATGAGTTGCTCGATGGCAAGTGGGCACATATGCTCGACCGTAAGTCCTTAACTCTGCCTGACGTGAACTTCGCTGACCTATGTAGAAACTCACCTCGGCTACGACGGATACTGGCAACAGCCCATGAGAAACACCCTTCCCGATCTCCGCTTCGTCCAAGACGTCTGGCCATCGCTTGGTGGCCAATACGGTGTTGGTGTCGAGGGCTCAAACGCCACTATCCAGGGCGACAGCCGCTGGCACTCTCTGTCCTCCAACAGCCTCGAAATTCCTCCCCTTGAGCCTTATGGAGCCCAGTCCCGATACTTTGACGTCTTCCACCGTGGAAATAAGGGCTGCAACTGGCGCGCAGCACCATGGGAGACCTTTGTCCAGCTCTCGCAGTACAATGGTACAGTCGGTGGTAACGGTACTGATAGCCGTGTTTACATCACAGTTGATTGGGATAATGCTCCTCAGGCACCTAACACGACACAAGTCATGATCAATATCACGAGTGATTGCCGTGGCTTTGAGAAGTATGCGGGTGAAGAGCCAAAGCTTGTTGTGACGGTAATCAACCGAGAAGTTCCTGATAGCTTCAAAAAGGGATTCGTTGAGTCTGATGGACATGTCTCCATCGAGGCATCGCACTATCAAAAGATTCAAGAAGGTGACTCGGATGACTCTTCGCTCGAGTATCATACCATCAAGAACTACGGCCGTACTCTCGCTGGCGTGGGCTTGTACCCTCTCAACACCGAAAAGCTCAAGGTTGGCGAGGGTCCTGCTCTGGAATACGACATGTATCTCTTCAGCAACAACTCAGCCGTCAACGTGACAGTCTTCATGTCCCCAGGTGCCAACTACCTCGGCGACAGCAACCCCCTTCAGTACGGCATCACCCTCTTCCCAGCGGACAAGGAGCAACCGAGCCCCAAGATCGTTACACCCATTGGTCCTAACAAGGGAACTAACATGCCCGATGGCTGGGGTTACGCCGTTGGTAACGCTGTTTGGGGTTTGTACGGAAACTACACTACTACGGCGTTCAATGTTCCCAAGGAGGGTGCTTACAAGCTGAGAATCTGGGCTCTTCTGCCTAATATCTTGATCCAGAAGATTGTGGTTGATCTTGGTGGTGTTAGACAATCTTATCTTGGCCCGCCTGAGAGTTTCCTGCTGGGACGGGATGAGATGGGCAAGTATAATGGTACCTCGTTTGTGAGCACGCCAGGTATCGTTGGAGGAACTTTCGATAAGGAGTAATAAGCTATAGAGACAAGAGGCTGTAGTAGTAAAGATAATCTAAAATCTATTTCGACTGTACAATGATTTGCAGTCAGTTTTGCCTATTCAGTTGGACGAAGCCAAGGGTGATTGATGAGATCACTTGTCGAAGGCCGGTCAACCGGATCATACTGGAATATCCACCGTAACAGCTCCAATATCTTCTTTGCTTCCGCCTCTTCAATGTCACCTGGTCTCTCTGCCATAAACCGGTCCTCGAGCGAAAGGAATTCGCCAAGATATGCGAGCGGAGGACTATCGCTTTCCTCGTCTGTACCATCGCCCGACTCCATGTCTTCATCGCCACTTACATAGTCGTCCTCTTGAGGCTTAACTTCCAGCCTCTTTCCACTTGTATCAAAGTATTGATCTGCTCGACGCCACTTCTCAACTAGTGGTTTAGGTAGTGGCCCGATGACCTCCCAGAGCTGAATGAGATGCTCATCATTCGAGGTCTCATCGTAGTCTTCTCCCTCAAGAGATTGGATTGCGAAGAACAGAGGCCGGCCGGTGATCATCTCAAATACCAGACAGCCAAAGGCCCATATATCAATACCTTTACCCAGGCGTTCATCAAGAATCGTCTCTGGGGCTCGCAGGGCAACCGGTGTGATAGCCTTAGCACCCATTATATGATCTTCTTCAACGAATGCTGCAAAGATCAGTTCACATCCTTGATATTTGACCTATTGGGTACTTACCACCGCCCAAATCACTGAGCTTCGCAAGAGGATGGAGGCCATACGAGAAGTAGTCACTCAAAGGCCGAGGCTCAAGAAGATGTGACGGGGCCCAGAGATCTTGCTTCCCATCTTTACGGTTGAGAGGCTGGGCATCACTCTCAGGCTGTTTCAGGTTCTTCTCTGTATTCAGAGTAAGCTCCAGTTGCTCTACACAAGTAAGGATGTTACCAGGATGTAGATCGCCGTGAATAACGCCATGTTCGTGAAGGAAGTGCAGCGCCTGGATAGTGTCCCGTAGCGCTTCCTTTGCGAAGGACTTTGTGAACCGTCTCTCCCAAGGCTCGCCAATCTGAAACTCTGGCCTTATCTTGAGAAGAGTTGTCAAGTTTGGACCCATGGTCTCAAAAACAAGGCCATCGTGTTCCCCATTGGGACCCTTGATCTTAATCGTGTCGTGAAGAACTACGAGAAATGGGGATTCGTTTTGGAGGTGAGATGTATAAATAAAAACCCCTTTGCTTATATCGTCCGTCTGAGTTGCAAGAGTGATCTTGAGAGATACATAGCGGTTCAACCTAATCGAAGCTGTCAGTCAACTACAAGGCCCTTATAATATCGACGTACCTTATGTCAACTGCAAGCCAGACCGTGGAGTATTGACCCCATCCAACCTTACGAATAATACGATAGCGTTCTTGTATCACATCACCAAGGTGAACCGGGTGATAACCGCCTGGATGATATGCTTCACCCCATTCACAAGCGGTGCCATTCGTCGCGAATCGGAAGTCCTCGTCTTCCTAAGGGGGCTTGTTAGGTGGCGTAGGAGGGCGAGAGGACATATTGCGGCGATACAGGATCTAGATAAGGTGCGTAAGGATTCTTACTAAGATTCAAGGATCCTAAACTGCGACTTTGTTGAGACGCACTGAAGCGGGGTTATCTACTGACCAGCCAATCGCTTGCGTATTCACTGGCCAATCGCTTCCGTACTTTGGATATGCAGGCTAATCGCGATACCAGCACACGTAATTAAGCCAACGACTTCTTTCACCAAGTATAGAAGACAGAACTTGTCACTGTGTTATTAAAATGGGCAATGTTGAAGAAAGTCAACACAACTTGAACAATTATAATGGCCCTCTTATTAGATCCCCGTAATCTATGTTAGATCTCCCTCATAGGCTGAAACAAAAGAGGTTGTAGGAATTGCAATATAATTGAATGAGTTTGTTCAGCTACTTAATTACCCTCTGACATTTCTATCTTCCCCCATCACATCAGCCAAATACCTTTCCCCATAAAAGACCCAACAGGCCTGACGTTTTATAACTCTTATGCACGGCTCCCTTCCCCTCAATCTTTGCCCTGACATTATCCCAAACCTGCTCCAAGTCCGGTCTATCACTAGCCCCTCCTATATTCATTGCACTGGGAACAATCGCCCACTTCTCTAACACTGCTCCTCCCTGTCCCGTCACATCTCCTGCTTTGCCCCCACGCAGGACCAAAATCCCCGGCTGCGCCATCCCATGCTCATAGCCCTTCCTCTCGGTCACCGCTATCTCCAGCTCATACCTTTCTTTCACTAATTCCACGAGGGTATTCTTAGTATCAACGATAGCATCACCGGAATAACCGGTAAGCTTGCGCATTTCAGGGAGGAAAGAAGCCGGTTCAGCGGTGATGATGAGTGTTTTGCCGCCGAGTGAGGATATAGAAGGGGATAGTCCTTGGAGGGTCTGGAGATAGGCTCGGCAGAAGGGACACCAATGGCCTCGGTAAACTGACAAGTCTTAGCATAAGCGGGAAGGCGGAGTATAATAGGACGATAGAGCAAAGATAACACAGGGTTGCATGAATGAGTAGAAGGTTAACTTACAAACGACGAAGAGAATCGAAGACTCTGAGAGCAAGGAACTAAATTCCTCAACAGGTGTATGAGTAGCCATCGTGAAATGCTTCGTTGTGTAGCTGCGACTTGGAGAAATGAGACGAAAGGTTCTTCAAGACTTATAAACCAGACTATGTCGAATTATATACCTGCTTATCAGACGAGCCCTTGCTGCAATATTGATAAATCACAAATTCTGTTTGCGCCCAGACAACTCGGATCAAACGGCAAAACGGTCGGTCAGATTCCGTCAGCATTGGTCAGCTCTGCTTATCCTTTGTCAGTAGACATAAGCTCCCACATTCGCCAACGAGGGACATGCGAGTTTGGGTAGTTCTGCGGGGTACTGTACGACTCTTTCCTTATCACATGCGGCTTTCTAGGCGATTCGTGAAGATATCAAGTTGCCGCACTTCCGAAAGCAAATAAAGCAAACCCCCATGGTAGTAAATATTTAATGTATATAATGCATGCTTGTTCATACACTTCTTCATTAGCCGTTCTATACTAACAGCCTGGAACTCACTTGCTCAGTCACCAAAGCTACCCAGGCTGGTACCAGTCATGATGCATAATTAGTACAAGGTGACAGCTCAGAATCGCGCCGCAAAATCCGAACTTTCACTTCCTCATCTTTATCTATAACTAACATCGCCCGTTCAATCACCAAAACCGCTTCAAAGACGGCACCGATAAACCTTTCTGCCCTTTTCACCCGCTATCACGAGGACCTCTAAGAATGGCGATTATAACGAAACATTGCGACTTCCTGGTAATTGGAGGTGGTAGTGGAGGTCTTGCTTCCGCTCGGAGAGCGAGCGGACGGTATGGTGCAAAGGTTATTGTAGTAGAGGCAAAGCGATTAGGGGGGACTTGTGTCAACGTTGGGTGATTCTGCCGCTTTTCGAAAGACTACTCAAGTACTGACTGACGCAGATGCATACCGAAGAAGATTACCTGGAACGCGGCAAGCTTGGCGCAAAGTATGCGCGACGCCAAATCCTACGGCTTCTCTGTCGAGCAGAAGGCGCCTTTCGGTTGGGCGAGCTTCAAAACGAAGCGAGATAGAGTCATTAAGAACCTGAACAATATACACGAGCGCAACCTAAAAAATGATGGCGTTGAATATATTCACGGCCGAGCTCGCCTTGTAGGCAAGAACGAGTCCATCATAGAGCTTAATGATGGCACCGAGATCGAAGTTAGCGCAAAGAAAATCCTGCTTGCGACTGGTGGACATCCCACAGTCCCCCAAGGCGTTCCCGGTGCCGAACATGGTATTGATAGCGATGGCTTCTTTGAGCTCGACCATCAGCCTAAGAAGATAGCACTGGTAGGAGCCGGTTATATTGCTGTGGAGTTTGCCGGAATGCTTAATGCCTTGGGAACAGAGACACATCTTTTCATTAGGCATGGCAAGTTCCTACGAAGCTTCGATGAGATGATCCAAGATGGTATTCTTTCAGAGTACGAGCGCGTTGGCATACACATTCACAAGAAAAGTAAGATCGAGAGAGTCACAACGACAGGGAAGCTTACTCTCCACTACTCTGACTCAAATGGTCAGGGCAAGCTCGAGGACCTGGATACTCTCATTTGGGCCATCGGCCGAACTCCAGAAGTGGAAGGTCTTGGCCTGGACACTATAGGAATCAAGCAGAACGAGAGGGGTCAGATCATCACAGACGAGTACCAGAACACCAACGTAGAGAACATCTACTCCCTCGGCGATGTAGTCGGCAAGATCGAACTTACTCCAGTCGCAATCGCCGCCGGTCGCAAGCTCAGCGATCGCCTCTTCGGCGGTGAACAATTCAACAAAAGTAAGCTGGACTACAACCTCATTCCATCCGTCGTCTTTGCCCATCCTGAGGTCGGCACCATTGGCTTGACGCAAGCAGAGGCCGAAAACAAATACGGGAGGGATAATATCAAGATCTATAAGTCCTCCTTCATGGCGACTTATTATGCTATAATGGAGGATAAGGGGCCATCCAAGTATAAGCTCATTTGCCAGGGGAAGGACGAAAAGATCGTGGGACTGCATATTTTGGGCTTGGGGAGTGGAGAGATATTGCAAGGGTTTGGGGTCGCGATTAAGATGGGGGCTACGAAGAGGGATTTTGATAGCTGCGTTGCGATTCATCCGACAAGTGCAGAGGAGCTGGTTACCCTCAACTAGGCAGCCATTCAACTATCATACGATATGAATGTAACGAAGTTAAATTGAGTAAAAGCTGCATGCATCACACGTGTCAGTATGTGACCTTATTGAATCCATGAATACGGAAGCGATTGGTGGGTTTTACGAGAGTGATTGGCTGGTTTATACGAGGATTGGCTAGTTCTATTCGGCTCAAGTAGTGCTAGCACTAGACTACCTACATACTGAGATAGAGTACATTATGATATAAAAGACCCAAAATCCTCACTCGTCATGCTTATGTCCCAATCGTTCCTTGTTTAACTGACGTCGAGCCCTTCGCTGGTGGCTGCCAAGACTAGAGCCCATGCTGGCGCAACCATCGTCGCTGTACAAAATATCAACGACCCATTGTTTATGGTTCTCAGTGTCGACAACCACGGTGTCGGATGGATAGACCATGCTGGGAAGCTCAATGTCGAAATTGTCCGTGATTTCGTAGTAGGACTGCCCATTAGTGACGGGACCAACTTGACCCTGGAGGGCAAAGAGAAGCCCGCCATCGAGGGGCTTTTGGACAAAGGCAATGTCTTTGGTGATGTCGACGTGTGTGCCGGAGGCATAGAGAAGTAAAGAGTTGGCGTCACTGTCGTAGCAGGCGGTGATGGTATTGGCAGGGATCAGCTGCGTGTTGCTGAGAGGTGTAGTTGCGGCTGCCACGGCTGAGAAGAACGGTAGGGCTGCAAAGACCTGGATGAAGGAATGAACGGGGCTATTGAACTTGGCCATTATTGCGAGATGGAAGATATCGTGAGCTTTAGATGTATTGTGGTCTTGAGATGTTGTGAGAATGGGGTTGAAAAGCAAGATCCATAGGAGGAATTACTGGGCTTCTTAAACCTGTAGTTTGTACAGACTGAACATATTAAATCATCGATCCTAGGGAATCACCCGAGCCTATCGTGAAAAGAAACATTTACTAAAATGTATAGTAAAGGTTAATAGTGCAAGTCAATAAATCTAGTGCTTATCTGTCGAACTTCAACCACGGAAAGCTCCTTGCCAAGGCTGAACATCAATAATAGCACTTCCATTTTCACAATGGCATTAGCCGTTGAAGCGGCAATCCGGATCCTGAGTCAACAATTAGGTTTAACTCAGCCTCCCTAAGCCCGGCGCATGAGCGGCACGACCCGATACCGTAGAACCCAACGTTCCTCGCCATTAGAGACAAATGCAGATCTACGCACCAGGTGCAAAGGACCGCCCAGTACCTGCAGTAGAGAGCAAACGTTATTCCATCTAAGTAAGACCCAAGACTACCATTCTGAGCCTATGGTATGCATCTTAGGATGCCAATCTGGACAGCGTATAGATCTTGACTGCATGTTTCGGATCCCATGGTAGACCCTCAACCTATCACATCTGGGCATCTGCAGAGCACTGTAATTCGCTTTACTTATTACGGCCATCGCCAATACTTTCTTGTAGTGTTCTAGACCTTGGCGGTGGGCAATTTGTGACGGCGTATCCCGAACCACCAATATCCATGTCTGAATATAGTGCCACAGAAAGATTACCCCGCCTCCACCATCACAGCTCTCAGCCACCGAAGCCCCACTACCTTCAGGCCATTATGAAACAACAAACCAATACATGTCGTTTTTCGCCGTTTCCGCTCAAACCACCAGATTCGTAATCAGGCCACGGAACGCTTGAAACATCAACCGGCCTGACCTCCCGTCATAGCTCGAGTAGGAGCAGAGACGGCAAGGCTAGGCTAGTATTCGTCAGCGCTTTTGAACAACTGACTGCCGTTACTCCGATGGAAGTCGATGTACGCACCAAAAAGAAACGGCGCGCGAGCAGACCAAAAGCTCGTACAGGATGTACAGCTTGCAAGTAAGGCCTGCTACCATTTTTACACTAGGCCAATAGGGGACATCCAGAGCGCTAATCCCTATGCTAGGAGCCGGCGCGTCAAATGCGATGAGACAAAGCCAAAATGTGATCGGTAAGCAATCGAGGAGTGACTTGTTTGAAGTGATAGGCTTCAAAGATTATTACTCACACTTATCATAGATGTGAAGAATACGGATCATTCTGCGAGTATCAACTGCCGCGACCACAAGATGCGGCAATCAAGGTTAAAGATCGTGACAGGGACCTCATTCCTATCCAACCTCGGCACCCGTCACAGCTCATATCTAGCCCTTCAGATCCTCTTTACTGCGACGAGGTAGAAACCCGGTATTTTCGAATCTTCCACGAGAAGCTAGCCTTCGATCTCAGTGGTTATTTCGAAGCTCCCTTTTGGACACGGCTGATACCGCAGCAATGCCATCACAACCCGGGGATAAAGCACGCAATTCTAGCTCTCAGCGCTCTCTACAAATCGGCATTATCATCCCGGTCTCATACGGTGAACTTGAACGATGAGCATTATACTTTTGCTTTGGTACAGCAGAGGCAAGCCATTAGATCGCTGCGCAACGATCTGTCTAGTGGACAACCTCAGATGAGGCTTGCGCTTGTAGCGAGCCTACTATTTTCATGCTTTGAGAGTTTCCATGGGGACTGGGAGACTGCGACGCAGCAGGTATATAACGGATTCAATATCTTGAAGCGTCTTAGCGAAGATGAGAGACGACAAGCGACCAATAGCCTCGCTGATATTGATCTCGACGTGGGACTCACTTTGCGACGCCTGGAGCTGCAAATATTGTCATTTCTTGCTATGACGCCAACGTCGGAGCATCCCAACGACCTGAGTCCCGAGGAACTTGTCCTACATCTGCCAGATCAGTTTACTACCTTCAACGAAGCTTTCGCGGCAGTAACAAAACTTGCTGTTTCCATTCTTCGACATGCCAAGACATCAGCTCGGGGCGGAAATGATTCAGGCCATCAGGAATTTCTTGCACGGCAAAAACAGCACCTCCAAGGATTAATGGATCAATGGGGAAAGGCATTCGAACCTATGTTTCTCGAAGCATGCCGGAGCAATGTTGGCAGAGAGTATCTTGGAGTCCTCCAAGTCCGCATATGTGCCTGGAAATGCGAAATATTGATTGCAACGAGCATGTCAGACACAGAAGCCGTCTATGATAATTTCACAGCTCAATTTCAGAGGATGACACATTTTGCACGATATGTACTCCAGAAGGACCAGGAACTTCGAGACTCGGATGGTCCGAGATTACAATATGGCATGGGTCTGATAATGGCGCTGTTCTTTACAGCTACGAGATGCCGGAACTTCTTTGTGCGCAGAGAGGCTATCGCTATACTCCGGGAGTGGCCTTGCACCAATGGCATTTGGCACAGTTTGCAGGCAGCAACGGTTGCAGAGTGGATAGTGGGCATCGAGGAGGAGCGCTGTAGTGGATTGGAGTTTGTTCCAGTAGAGTGTCGGGTTAAGCTGCAGAGCTTGACAGTGGTCTTGAAGAAGGATGTCATCGCCGTCGAATGTATGCAGTGGTCTGCTGATGGTACTTTGGAACCGCGAAAAGCAGACCTTACTTGGCCTTGATAGGTTCGCACATTTATCTGGTGAGAGATAGAAGATTAATGGAAAACTCTACTCCATAGTTTAAGTTTATCATACATGATGACTCTACGGAACAGCCCCTCATTTCTAACTTTACCTACAAGCATAAAATCGCCATCTCCCCAGGCGCACTTTTTCTTTCATTCACAAATTCGCAGACCTTTTTGCTCATGACGACTCTAAATTCTCTCTGCTGATTTAGAGTCTCAGCTACAAGTCTCACGATGGCTCGTACCATGCTGCCCCTCATCCTCACTACAACCAACTCCATCTTGCCCAACATCTCCTGCGAAATGGAGGCACCGCGTGTCATTTCCGGTTTCAAGCGGGTCGCATGGCCCGAACTTCGTCGATTGCCTCTAAAAACCTTAATGTTAAGACTGCCCGCGGATATCGAGCAAGTGCGTCGTGACATTGAAAGTGAAGCCTTCTCAATCATGAAGAAGCATGGTCTGCAGTTTAAAGATGAGGAAGACGACTATCGTCCTGAAATGGAAATTCGAGGTGTACCCGAGAAGTCTAGCACTGGTGTACCAACCATTCTCATATTAGCACCATGGTCAACTGAGAAGCAACGTGATTGGGAGACAGCTGCACGGGAGATGGCTTCGTTCTTGGCTGATCTGTCAAAGGTCTGCTCATTCGGCGAAACTGACATTCATGTGGAAATAACGGCCCCCGAACTGGTGCACAGAACCTACTACACCAATATCGACGACCCTGTCTTTCAAAGTGCTTGGGAATGCCTGAGCACTACTATTTTCAACCGCTTACAGTCGCTGAGAGCAATTCAAGGCCACACCACGTGCCTCTCTCTCCAGAAGTACGGGACGAACGATGTTCTTGACAACAACCCGCCTACAGTATATATATCGGTTGGCTATGACTCTGATGAGACCCAATGGTATGAAGTCGTTACAGAGGTCAAGGAAACTCTTAATGCAGCCGGATAGAGCGATGTCCAAGTCCATATCGAGCATAACGAGGGCATGATTGGTTATTTTGATAAGTTTACCAGCCCTACAATAGAGCAAAGGAATCGTGGCTACAGGCTGAAGAAACGCACTGAAGATGGGTATTACTCAACCGTCCATATTGGAGACGACTTCGGCGCTGCACGTGATATCAAGCGGACCGATGGGGAGCGACTGAGTCCCACAAATGGGACTATTGGCTGTTTCGTGCAGCTAAAGACTTCTGACCCTGAGCCGACTTGGCGGACATTCATCCTTACATCTTACCAAGCGGTCCAACCTGCCTTTGATGGCTTCACCGTGACGCCAAATGGTACAGATTCTAGCGTTGCACCTCCAACGCGCAACAGCGACCTCTGGACGGTCGACTCAGTTGGGTATACACCAAGTTCTTCGGTCAAGCCTACAGCCTTTGAAAGCCCTTCTCGATCAAAGCATCATTTTAACATTCGCGTTATTGACGAAGATGTCGCTTATCTTACGAACCGTATCCAACGTTGGGAGGAAAAGGATCAGCCTACAAAGGAAAGACAACTCCAGACCATAATCGCGTTCAGGGAGAGGATAGCGGCTTTGAGAGATGAAAGGAAACAGAAGACCGAGTTCCTCGAGGCTAACAAGCAGGCCCTCGGAAGATTGTATGCGGCATCAGGATTTAGGCGAAGGGTCGCAGGTAGAAGAATGGACTGGGCGCTGATCGAGGTCGATCGGCCATGGCATGATCGTCTTCCGGGACGTGAAGAATGGGAGTCTCCCATCTATAGATTCTCAGACATGCCTTTTATGACCTATGGGATGCAACTTGAAGAGCAAACTCAGTCCATTGAGGAATTAAGTGGACTTGCTTGGTCAAGCAGCACATTCGACGTTTATAAGATTGGAACAAGCGGGGGGGGG
>JABEVY010000477.1:0-53432 GCA_013364935.1 Fusarium anthophilum
GTGGGAGAGGGGGTTGTTTAGGAGGGGACATGAGGGTGTTAAGGGGGCGAAGGAGTGGACTGATAAGGTTAAGAAGACTTGAGTTGGAGGATTTAAGATACCCATGAGTTGCTGAGGCACTACGCGTCTACGAACACAAATACAAAGAAAGACATGAACTATGATCTTCAGCCAAGTCACAATTGGCTTCACAGTTGAGAGAACACTCAGGGATAAAAGCGTGCATTTCCAGCACGGTCTATTACTGACTCCGACTCCTACGCCTTGAAGCCAGCCGAGGTTCTCCTATCCGTAGGCAAACGGTACTAATCCATCCAACCGCTCAGTAATGTTCCAACCGAACGGAACGACAAGCCCGGCATTTCCCAGCATGCCCTCCAGATTCTACAAAAACCCCAATAATAGCTAGATATATCTCCCTGAACACCAATTCCCAACCCTTCTAAGTACCCAAGAACGCAGCGCTGAGCGTCAGCGATTCCCGATAAAAACGCCATGCTCGGAAGCTCACTCATCCTTTGCCGTGTACAGGATAGAAAATGTACTAAAAAATGCAACCGACTCCTCTTTTTCCTCTCCTGGGAAAGTCTCCCACCAGTTACCGTACCCGGCCCAGTATGTATCGTAGCCACGCGACGAAGCACTTTCGATCGCGTCGAGAATAAACGTATAGGTGTCGCACCGCTCAAGCGGCCGAACCTCGTCTGGCCGCCCATCTAGGGACACAGCCAAGTTTGAAACGTATCCACCAGTTTAGTCTGCCAAGGGACTCGCTGAAAATAAACCAGAGAAAAGGTTGTAAACATCGACGCCGTGACGGTAAAGAAAAAGGAAGCTGAAGAAAAGAGTAACAGGAGTTGAAAGAAATAAGAAACAGCAGCAATCATAAAGCGGGCTCTCCTGAAAATCATTATGTATGAGAAGGCAAGTCGAAACATAAGCAAGAGAATCCTTGCTGTGAAATATTTGTGCGTGTTCACCAGAACAGGCACACCGAGCGGAGACAAAAGCCTGATGAGCCATTATCGTATCGACTCATCTTGGACTCGGGCTCGGGCTCGGACGCGTGTTTTTTTATAGGTTTTCTTCTTTATGCAATCCTCATCCCTTGTGGCGCGAGGTGCTGAGAAACGACTCGACTTTGAGACCGATATCGGTATAGCACGTCAACCGGTGGAGCAGGGACAACAGCGATGCTAGAAGTCAACCTTCATCATCGTTGCTCATGCTCCATAGATTCAAGCTACCCAGAGGCCATTGTCAGCCATACTCATGTGAGACATGTCCTGAAAGTTGGCAGGGGTAATGGTGTTGGTAGATGAGAGATTGGAGCCGTAGGCCGAAGTGGCCTGCTCGGAGAAGGCATAGTTGTCGGCAAGACCGATGGGAGACCCGTTGAAGGGGGAGTAACCAAAGTTACCAGAGGCAGATGAAATGGGAGCGGGAATGCCAAGTTCGCCATTGACACTAGCCATCATGGCAGGGTCAGCAGCGCCGTCGACGGTAAGATCATAGCCAGTCTCCATGTTGAAGGGTGCCATGCTACTACCAATGCCCTGGAACATGTCCATCTGAGGGGGCATGCCAGAACCGTCCATGTTGTCGTCGGCCATCTCATCAACATCGTCCTGGTCAGGCATGGGAGAGTCATTCAGGTCAACTTTGACCTTCTTCTCAACGAACCAAGCCTTGAGATCATTCATGGGAGGCCAGTCACCACCGCCCTTACCGCCTCGCTTCTCATCACCGCTAGCACCCTTCTTGCCACGGGGGGTCTTGGGCTTGAAATGGGTGCGTCGAAGATGAGCGGCGGCGTTGTAGTAAGCACCGTACTCCTTGCCGGAGACGCATGCCTTGCACTTGGACAACGGGTTGACGGCCTTGACATTGCTCTCGATGCCAACAGTGGCAGGGTCACGGCAGACAAACTTCTTGACGGTGCCCTCATGCTTGGCGTTGACGTGTCGGCGAAGCTCATGATCACCTCGGAAGCCATCGGGGTGCTCAGTGCACTGGGTGCAGTAGACCTTGGGATGCTTAGGTCGCTGGTAGTTGCTTTTGTTGACAGGAAGCTTGGCCTCCTTATTGGCAGCGGCAACAGCTTCAGCCTTGGCTACCTCCTCCTTGGGCTTCGGGGCAAGCTGGATAGTCTTGCCTGAGTGAAGGACACGCTCACGAGCTTCTTTAGCGCGTCGCTCGAGATTGGAAGCATTTGATCGAACACTAGACATGCTGGTGTTGGAACAAGATCGCTCCATATCGGTGGACTCTGGCGATGTCATGAAGGTGTTTCCGTTGGAGTCGGTGTACTGCATGTTGACAGCGGAAAGGTTGGCACCAAGACCGAAGAGGTCTTGCTCAGAGTTGAACTGCTTGCCAGCGGGGTACATGTTGACAGAGCTGGGAGACAGATCAGGAGCAAAGAGGGCATCGGCTTGGGACTGCGATGATTCTAGGCGCTCCATACCGACGCCATAGCTGTCGAAAGAGCTGTTCTGGCGGGTCAAAGGGCTAGCTGCCTCAGCAGCAGAGGGACCAGAAATCATTGACGGGCAAGCAGAAGACATGGGATAACTGGACGGAATATTTGACGAGAGGTTGCTGAATGAGTTATCGGGCACCATGTTATATGGGAGTCCGGAGTATGAGGTGTCGAAGTTTTGAGGGGCTTGAGCTGTCTCTGGCCACTGTTTCAAGAACTCGTCGGGGTCCATGCCGATGTTGAGTAGAGGCTGGTTCTCTTGAACGCTGGGCAGTCGATCCGAAACACCCTCGAGAGGGAGATTGGGTGATTCATTTTGAGGAGAGTTGAATCGATCCATGGAAGCACTTAATGGAGCTATCCTGTTGCCGGTCTGTGAGAAAGGCATGTGAGATTCAGAACGATTTGAGACACTGCGGCTCATGGGGAGAGCGGAGCCAGACTGTTGAGAGAAAGCTCTCCTCTCACGCTTATGAGCCTGAAGGCCATTATGTCGTTCCTATTGAGATCATCAGAAAGATTGAATGGAGATGGCACAGGGCTTAGGATGTATTACCGTAATGGCGGACTTTACTTGGGTGGGATATGTAATTGTAGACTTGCTACGAGAGAGACCACTACTTCGTGCACTTGAGTGGCCATGGCTAGGGATTTGGAAACCGGGCTGAGCCAGAGACAAATTTTGTGCGACTTGATTTAAGACTGTAGGATCTCCTCTGAACTGACTTTGCACGAACTGCTCGAGCTGTGAATTCCGCGCGTTGGCGGCTTCTAGCTGACGTTGAAGCTCCTGAACAGTATTGGCGTTTTCTAAATTCATTCTTCTGAACTGAATAGTAGATGTTGCGATAGTGTTTTTCTTTTTCTTTTTGTGTTTCTGGCGAGGCGAGGCGAGATATTCGGAGACGGTATAGCCTTGATACGATGAGATGTTCTGGTGTAAGTAAGGCGGGCGGGTTCTAGATGCTGGAGAATAGAACTGGAACGAGGCGGGCTTATTGAATGGTTGAGGGAGGACAAGTTAAAACGGCTTGCCACAGACGAAAGATTAAAAAAGTGGGATAGTAGCGAGTAGTCGAGGACAGACGACGAGACGAAGAAAAGAAGGTGAACGAGATGCGGATGGGATGGAGGATTAATAGTGAGCCAGGATCGAGAGAAGAGGCGGCCAGTCGTTCAGGATGAGGCTTCCAATCCCCACTCAGACTGGACAGGGATCATGGCAGGGATCTTGGTAAGGGTGTTCAAGGGTGTTGCGCTGCGCTGCGGTGTGTCTAAGGTTAAGGAAAGAAATCTGTCTGTCTGTGACTCTGTAGGTGGTCTCTGCTCTGTGGGTGGGCGGTCGGTCTAATTAGGCTTGGCCTGGCTCTGGCTGAAAATGCAGTGCAGTCACTCCAGTGCATACATACAGCGAGCGGCATGCATGCATGGGTGTGTGATGATGATGATGTAGCGTGCGTCTTTGGTGGTGTGTTTCAACAGACAATCAACCAAGGCGATATGGTTGTGTTAGGCAGACCTCTAGATTACCAAGTATGTGATTGTGCCCGAGTGGTCTGATCAGACAGACAGACAACAAGATGAGGGGGATGAAAAGAGACAATATCGAGTATCAATACAATGAATCCAGATGATATCAGACTTGTCGCAAAAAAGAAGCTGGTGGAGATGACGACGATGATGATGATGATGGTTCTTCAACAGATGCCGTTGTTGTTGAGATTGAAACAAACATGAAAATGGGATGAGACGGGCTACCAAGTGGACCAAGCCAGTATCAGAAGGGAATGGTGGAAGGCACAAAGGCACGCGTGACGACACCTAAACTTAGCCAGCTCACTCACTGACACCTCCAGCTCCAGCGCGTGGGCATTCCCTTACAGCGAGCGTTGGCCCCCACTGACCAGTCACCAACGCTCAAGTGCAGAACGACAAACCACCCACTAGCTAACGGAATGCTCGGTGGCTGCTGAAGAAGAGAGCCCGCGGACCCCCATCGGATCTCCTTAGACCATCCATGGCACCCATGGACGAAGCTAATAAAACAACCCCCGGCGTAGCGTCTCATGCCAAAAAAAGAAGAGAGTCAAAAGAAGCCAAGTCGACTCGATGATCCCTGTTGCTGACACGCCCGGTGGATGTGAACGTTGTTGGAAGCGCTGCGATTGGCAGCTTGGAACACTCTCTGCCCAGGTCTGGCTTGCTGCGACCACTACCAGAGGCGTTTCTGGTTGCGCGTACAACTCATCTATGCCATGCCATGCCATGCTATGCCGTCCACGAGATGCGTTGAAACGAGGCATCTTTTATCGCAAGCAAGAGGCTCAGCTGCATCAAAAGTGGTGGGCTGTGCCTACGTTGTTAACTCGGGCATTTACATACATACGCTACTTGGGTCTGTCTGTCTGTGCTTGATTCCAATAATCTAGGACTTTTCCACCTACAAGTCAGACAGACGGCAAGCCGCATATCTTCTGACATCTCATCTCAGTTCCCGACGGCCGTCTCTTGAAAATTCTACGTAATTGGCGGCACAGCATCATCATGACAACGAGAAAACAGAAAGAAAAAGAATCCCAGACTTCACGAGAAAAGAGAAAAGAAGAAGCAACGTGATACAAGACTCCAACTTGAAGCTTCAACGCCATGACGGCATCGCTGAAATCCTGGCTGGCTACAGGGTACGCACTGCGAATTTAGGTACTGGAGGAAAAAGCAAAAAACATGACCAAAGTGCCTACTGAGATGTCATGGCGCATCCTCCAGAAAACGACAGTGACAACGTTCATACCGAGCGGGCACCATGGGGAGGGCGGATCAGATCCGACACGAGAAGCGCAAACGAATTCCAAACCAGGCAATTCAATTCGTCTATCAGCACTCAAAGTTAGTTACAGCACAGCACAACAAGCGCGGTGTGAAAAACATGTCATGCGCTAACCCGCTAGATTCTCTGACCGGCTGCACGCTTCTGCTGTCAGTTCCCGGAGAGGACACGGACAGAATCAAAGTTTGTCTGTCTGTCTGTCTGTGCTGGCGTTGGCTCTTGTTCTGTTTTAGCTCGTTTGAAGATATTCCCGACGAGGGAGGTAATGTAAGTTTGATGAACATTACACGAAACGTGATGCCCATGAGATGAAGTTGCTATTTTCAGCCATGAGAAACACACAGACGGGAGATTAATGAGATTATCTCGTAGGCGAGATCATCATCTCGATTTCTACGGTATTGCGCACAAGCTAATTCCAACAGCCGGCTTGCAGCGGCGGGACGCTGATCACCAATCTTTCCCTGCTTCTCAAACTGGGCGTTTCCACCAGGAACAATAATGTGCCGCCGACGTACGTGTTAACAAAACCTCAGCTGAGAAATTATGAATAAAAAAACCCTTGATCTGACAAAAACATGGGGTTGAAGATAGAAAATGTTACCGATTTCTTCAGATCCTCAGGGGTCCTTTCAATCGTGACGACGATATTCCTGATATGATTTATTTTCATCGTTTCTACAACTGAGCTCTCACAAAAAGGATGCCATCACCAGCGACGTTCCAAACGGGCTTGGTTTCATTCTCTCCAACGGGTAGAAACCCCTGTCGGAATAAGCCCACATCACACTCCATCTCCTTTCGCAGCCCACCACTTTACGCAAAACGAGGCAATCAATCGCTGAGACGGGGCACTCATCGATTGGCTGTCGAGTGTGGTCAGGCACACCCACTACCCATCTCGATTGGCTCCCGCGGTCGCATAGAGTGAGGCGGACGGACGGCGCCATCCATCCACCATCCACCGGGCTTGCTAACGTTGGACCGGACGGGTTAGAGATAATCCTCTTTCCCGCAGACCAGATCAAGGACACCCTCTCTTTGGGTTTGGTGCGGTTTTGCATCTTCTGCCTCTGAGACTCTGACTACCAAATAACCTCAATGCAACATACCAGGTGCCCTTGCTCCAGCGATGATGATGATCTTCTTCGGATGCTAACACCACCGCAGTCTAGACCTAATGATCTTCATCACACAGCATCTGAGAAGTTAGCTGCTTAGCTGCTGTCTCCCTTGGGTTGGGAAATCGCCCGAGCATTGTGTGTCATGCAGGCAGGCAGGCATTCTGACTCTTCTAACTCGAACCTCAAAACCTTGGCGCTATCTACATGAAAAGGGAACCATAGCAATTGGTGCTCGTCCATAAGTTCCCGTGCTATACACAGTCTGGAACCCATCACGAAATTTGTATCTGCACGGAACCGTCTTCCGGCTTCAATAGCTCCATGCCATAGTCTCAACCTTCGTAGCATTTTCTCCGAGATAGCTTCAGAACCTTCAGCCATCCACTAACTAAAATGTCTTTGCTCAGTTGTTTTCCTTGCGTTGATCATGCAGGCTCAACCCCCGTCTCAACTTGAAATTTCGTAGATCATTGATGGAAACGTTCCATTGATAGCTCCATGGCCGTGCGAGCAAAGGCGCTCGTGCAAAATAATGTCCCCATCTCAGACTCATTTGATGCGTTGGCACTTTCTTGTTGATCTGACACGCATGCGCCGTGCACGTGCGAGTTCATGTGCAATCTCACGTTATTCGAGTCAATGTGCGAGATGAAGAGGCTGAAAATGCAGTTTAGATACTAAGTAACAACAACTTCAATTGCCATTGCAGGCACTTCGCTAATACATATCAGCACGGAACCTGGTTAATGACCTTGCTAAACTCACTTTCCCCGGTCTAACGGTTATAGAGAGTTCAATAGCGTGTGATAAGAATTCATTCCCGAGTCTACATTGTGATTGTACTCAAATCCCGACCGGCATTGGATCTTTTGTTTCAACTACCCTGCATACTAACTTACAAATTCATAGCCCGCATATTGCGCGTACCTGATGCCAAAGCGTTGATACTACTAACCCGAAATACTAGGTCAATGGCATTATAACCAGGAGTTCCCATGCTTGAGACACTCATTCAACATCAAACCTGTCCCTAGGCGCATGAGTAAGTCCGACTAAACAAGCGTATACTAGGGCTGATACATTGCGACGAACCGTTCTCCATACTACTACGCAAACTCCTGCCGGTAGTCGTCAGTTTGCGAGCCAACTCAACTCGGCACTCAAGCGAGACATAAGACTGGGATCTTCAACAGACCAAAGCTCAATATCATGCCATGATGAACATTTAGCGCTATTCCACAGTGAAAATCGACGTCAGAAGAGACTAGATATGAGGAGCGGCAATTTCTCCTCGCTGGGTATTCGCTGTCAAAGCGGTGCTCTAGCGGTCCGACAACTCACAGATCGAGAGATGAATCTCGTGAATCTCGTGGAGAAGCAAGACCCTTGAGTACCTAGATTCCCACCGTTTGAGCTAGCAGGCCCTGGAGGAAAGAATTTCCACTCGACACGTGTTCGAGTCACGGGAGTTTCTCCTGAATGCCGGTTCTGCTCCGGAGCGAGGATGTTCCCAGGAGAGGCACGTGTTGATGAATCTGTGGTGTTGATCATTGATGGCATTGCGATGCCACCCTTGAGAATTCGTAAGGCTCAAGACTGTGTCTTGGATAAGGTTAGATTGTAATTCGAGGAATTATTAGTCTGTAGTTAGACCAAACTATACTGCTTGGTATGCACATCAAGTCATCAACAGAGTCTGATGAAGCTTTATGGGTTGCTGTAACGTAACAATGAAGCTCGACTGATGTTTATGCTTGTGCTTCTGCACAGGTTGGAAATTGGACCTCCATCGTCTCACCGTCTCATTGACATTGACAGTAATTTCGTAATGTAATTCTCAGGAGACGAAGAAATGAGCTGTGATGTAATTGTCAACCGCTGTCGTCAACGGAGATATTAGTAATAGTTCCAAAACACAAACAAGCACTGAACTCATTCTCGCGGCGTCACCGATACTCGGCCCCTCTTCGTCTCCTGAGCTCCGGAGTTTTCAGACCGTGACAATGTCCCTGCTTCACCGTATCCGGAAGAAAGTTGTCGGAGAACAACTGGATCCTCCCCGTCCGCGGTCTCTCTCACCATTATCTGATACCGGTAAAATATCGGCTTAGTCATGACAGACCTGGGCTAAACTCCACAGCTCGGCTCATCATGACACCTCTCCCACTAACGCTTGGCAACCAGTAGAGCGGCATTGCTGTTACTGCTCTGACGCTTCATTTTCTGCGCTGGCACCTTTCGAGCTCTATGTGAGCTATCGCCGGCAAATCACGGCATAATGCGCCGCTTCAATTTATTCTTGCTGGCGACTGTCCAGCTTGCTGGAGCTCGTTCCCCGGGTTTCAGCATCCACGAGGACTTGTTGACGTACCCTCAGGTAAGCTACCCCTCGTCGACTACCTTGTATTGAAGCTCAACGTTTGGCAGTTTGAAGTAGTCTTTGATAGTCAACACATTTCCGAAAAAGACGCACATTCATTGCTCGATAGCCAACATCCTACTTACTCTGCCGACTTTGCACAATCAACACTTGATCAAGCTCGGGAAGCTGACGAGCGCGACAATGAACCCGACAACCAGGGCCAAAATGGCCCGTCGCATACATACGAACTTATGAAACTACCTCCCCACGAGTATCTCTGCTCTATTCCTATTATACAACCCCCCGAACCCGAAAACAAGACAGCAAATGAGCTGGCCAAGGCCGAAGAAGCACGCGAACTTACCCGCGCGACAGCAAGCGGATGGGAGCTTCTTTCGCAACTTGAAGATTCCTGTCTATACTTTATGTCAGGATGGTGGAGCTACAGTTTCTGCAACAACAAGGAGATCGTCCAATTCCACGCCCTCCCATCTATACCAAATGGCCAGCCTCCCAAGCGCGACCCCAATACCATGGACTTTACGCTTGGTAAGGTCCCCGCGATTCCCGCCAACGCTGCGCATCAGGCAAAGTTGAACGGCATCGAGAACCCACCACCGGCGGAGCTACAGGTTAAGGGAGATCAACGATATCTGGTGCAGAGGCTAGAAGGTGGGACGATCTGCGATTTGACCGGTAGGGAACGGACAATCGAGGTCCAGTATCATTGTGTGCCTGGCATGAAGACTGACAGGATCGGATGGATCAAGGAGGTCACGATCTGTGCTTATCTCATGGTGGTCAACACACCGCGTCTCTGCAACGACGTTGCTTTCCTGCCTCCCGAGGAGACTAGAGCGAACCCCATTTCATGTAAGCTCATCGTTGGGGAGAATGACCAGACTCCTCTACTGGACCAGGCAATACCCGTGAAGGAAGCTGAGGCGGCGCAGGAGCCCTTGAAACAAGAGGGCGAAGAGGCAAAACCCGAAGAGGCGAAGCCGCAAGATGCAGCAAAGGAGCCCGTTAACATCGGTGGTGTCATCGTAGGAGCCCGCAATGTCCTCTCCGGCGCCGACGAAGCAGGCAAACCACCCGCCAAGCTCTCTCCTCCACGGAGCTACTTCTCCAACACCGACACCGACGGCGAGCGCTTTATCGAAGTCGTCGCCTCTGGTAAGAGCAAAGAAGATGGCGCTGAAGTAAAGCTCCTCAGCACCGAAGAGCTAGAGCGCCTCGACCTCAAGCCCTCCACAGTGAAGGAAATGACAGAGCGCATGAAGAAGCTCGCAGGAAAATACGGGTGGAAACTCGAGCTTGTGGAGCTCCCTGGTGGCGAGAAGGAGTTGAGGGGGTATATTGATGCAGATGAGGATGAGCTCGCGAAGAACAAGGCCAAGTTAAAGAAGGAGAAAGAAGCGCTGGATAAGGCCAAGACTGAGAAGAAGAAGGCTGACAAGGAGGGTGGGGAGGAGACGGAGGGGAGTCAGGAGGAGTTCTTTAAGAAGAAGGATGAATTGTGAGATGACGGTTAGAAAGATACACGGCGTTTTGGGAGATGATTTGTTGTCTCAAGCCTCTATAAGCGTTACAAACTTTGCTTTATCTATTTCTGACTGGAGTTTGATGTGATATACTTGCTGAACTGTTGATGCCTTCGATTTAGAGACGTCTGGCCAACCCTTTTGATGTTACATATCATGTGAACGTGGCAGTGATGTGATGGATGTGCCTGATATCTATTGGGACAATATTCATTATTATGCTGAAGACGGACATTTCTGTTTTGGGGTGACTACTCAGAAGATGCATCATCTCTAGGTACAGATGAGAAAAAGACTACCCCAAATCGTGTCAATTAAATCTGACCAAGGCAGCGTTGATCTGGTCTGGGATTTTGTTGCATCCAATGGCACTTTGAGATTACATGTTGAAGCATCTAAAGCTGCTTGAGTGATCGATCTTAATCTTAGGTTCGCTGTGTGGACTCCATCAACTCCATATCGTCCTTTCGGATTCACTACGCGTTTGTACCTCGATGGAAGAGTTGAGAGTTACCCTCAAGACAGAAATGCATACTTGAAGCAAGGCGATCACCATCTACTGCCTTTAAGGCGTGTTCTATCCAGATCGTTAACCACCTGCAACTTTACGCACTCCATTCATGTCCATGTCAACTGCAGTCAGCCAGCACAAAGAACCGAATGCTCGAGTCAATATCATTTTGGCCCACGGCCGTATGTAAAGAAAGCAAAAGACAAGAGTGAGAAAGGGAATTCCCCTTGTTGCTGGAAGAATACTTCGCTTTGGCATGCTCCTAGATCACAAACACTGCTCCCAGTCGGCTCTTGGAAGAGAGACTCTTCAATCTTGAGGGCCTCTATGCTACCGTCGCTCACAATCTTCTGCAAGCCCATCCGCGCCCATCGATTTCGAAGACCTGGACTGCTATGCTGTGATTGAGAATTCATCACATCCAATGCTCTTCACACCCTCAATTTCCTATGCGCCCTGCGCCCTCCGTGACAAAGGACCCGAATGTCTACGTCAAGTCCCGTGAGTGATTGTGATAAGTGTGATGATCCCCGCTCAGCCCCCAAGAGCGAACTACCGTGTTTGAGATAAACGAGAAGCGTGGGACAATGTCTCGGTAGTCTTAGACAAGTGATCAGAGGCCTCTTTGTTCATCATTCTTGACTGCGTGTTCAGATTGGGTACGATACGACCATGTCCAGAGGTGACAAGTACATGATCGCCCATAAATCCGTACAACTTCCGCAAGACACGGCAAGTTGCCGGGAGGCAATATAACTAAGATCCCACTTCTACGAAGTCAAAAGAATTGTCATGGTGACGACGATGCTTGCGGCCGGGTATTTGCAGTCAGCTGGACACACAATTGCGTGGCAAGGGATATGGAATGCCACAGTCATATAAGTCTGGCGCCATGCCGTTGAACAAAGAGTAGTCTATGGATGGTCAGTTATTTAGTTCATGGCTGAACATCTTGGGTGTAGTTTGCGGTCTAGATCTGCTGTAAGGTACAGGGCGAGACACGATGGGCCAGACCAGGAATACGTTAGCCGCGATAGACCGCCTGGAAAATGTTTGCTCTTAATTGCACCACTCGCTGCTCAAGATTGTACGATTGAGTTGCGGCCAGCCAACAGGCGGTATGCAGACCTCAGCCGTTAAGCCAGGGTTCCACTTGGCGCAGACATAAACGAGAAGACCACGGTTTAGAAGAAGTCTCTCGAGATCCAAGAGTTTCCGTCTGTTGCATGCGGTTGATACTCTGAAGTCTGAGCGTCTCAAGTCCCATGGCAACAGCGGGAATGGCTTGAGTGAGACGGTCTGCGGCAATCGGAGCAAGAAATTTGTCTAGATCCTGAACTAATTCCGTCAAAGGTTTAAGTCCAGTCCACAACTTTGAGTTTGGAGGGGCAAGCTTGGGTCGCGACGGGACGGAGTTTTTCTTTGAAGCCTGAAGCTAGCAAACATTCTAAGCGGACCGATGCATACGGATCGAAGACGGCTTCAAGACGGCTTGTTTCATGGTGTAAGATTTCTCCTCTGATGGGTTCTTCGCAAGAGTTGGCACGAGATGGATCTTAACAATTGGGTGATATAGTTCTTGTGAGTGATACTTGATGCGGGTAAGACGAATAACCCTTGAGGGGGTTCAGTAGATGCTGGTTCCATGGCTGATGTCTAGGATAACATGAAACAAACACATTGGAGGGATTAATTAACTAATGAGTGAACCGTTTGCTCCCTGCTGCATGTTTGTTCTCTCTTATCAAGCCACATCCGATAACCTTGATCGTTTAAGGAAAAACGTCCTCCCACAAAAGCAAAGCAATTGGTCACATGAAGTCTCAGTCACAATCACAGCGGACGAAGGAAGCGCCTGAAGAGAAAAGAAGAAAAGTGACGACATGGGTAAGTTTGCCCCCTGCTCGGAGCACGGCCCGCCCGCCGGGACCCGGGGTCCATGCTCCCCAGGCCGGTGGAACTGTTTATGATTGGTGACAGAGGCAGTGCTGGAGTTGTTAGTGGTGTGAGAGTTCTAAAGTGGTTGGCTCTGAATAAGATTGAGAGCGAATCTGACAGTGACATTCAAGGTTGACAAAGACGATTGATTGATTCAATGGCATGAGAGAGAGATGAATGTCGAGATTAGATGCCATGTTTGCTCTGGTAACCATCTTGTAAATAAACAAACAGCACAGGCCAGAACCGGGCTCTAGATTGGTTCACGCTGCGAAGAATGCAATGTTGATTAAAAACAGGGCTCCCGTCGTAAGCATTTCAGTCCTGTCCCCCACTCTTCAGCCGGTAATACCGTAAACGATCCCCGGCCATCGCGTTCTGTGTCTTATAACACACGTCGACACGTAAAAAACACGTCCAAGGATCTGTAAATTGAGACGCGCCTTTTCACTGCCACTGTAACTCAACTCGGCAGAAGTGAATCTAGTGTTTTATGTCAAAGGCTAGCTCACAATACCACCCAAGACGTCCCGGCACTAACACGCTAATTCTGGTGCCTGACTTTTTGCTATGGCGCTAATGCGGGGGGTACCCTTAGGCCCAACTCTCTCAGCGGGTGGTGTCCACTGTGCCATTGCCTGGAATGAATGAATCGATTTGGCTGAGCAGACGGAAGCAAAAAAGTTGGAGGGTTGCCAAATAAGACCATTCTCAGACATACCCTTACACAAACCAATTTCTCTCCTGTTTGTTTCTCTTCGTGATCTTCACAACGTCCACGTCTTGTCTTTTTCTTCGCCCTTGCTTGTAAACCTAGAAGTCGCGAGATTGGATCGACGTCTACTCCGTGCGTTATCTTTGACCCTTACGCATTACGTGCCCTTCTCCCTTGCATCGACAACCTCCTGTCCCTTGCTCCCCACCAAGATCACGGGAAATCCGAATCAACACGAACCCAACGATTGCCATTCTGTCCCTCTATACATCTTTATTCTCGCATCATCGACCTTGAACCTGTTTGTCCAACATCACGTCACCCAAGACGCTCTCTATCGTCTTCGGCTGTCATACCCTCCTCACGTAAACGAACCGAGATTGTACATACTCCTTTGCGACAATTGTCTTTGTTGGAAAGGCACTGAAAGCAGAGCCTGAACGTACTCTATAGGTCATCTGCAACCGACCGACCACAAACTCGAGACAAGCTACGCCAATCATTGTTAGCTCAGCATTTTACGCATCTAATTCGCTTCCTGCGACAATACCCGAAAGCTGTTGGGCACAGTCCGCGATGAAGTGAATTAAGCTTGCTCATCGTGATCTAAATGCAAGATACGCGATCAATTCGATATGCCATAGACGTCTCGAATTGTGTCCGATCGCCCTTTGTACTCTAATATTTGTTTGCGAAACTGAGCTTGCCCTTTGAGGTTGAAGCTGGACCGTTCCTCTGCGTTTGGCTACGCTCCCTACGAACTCGATACCCAATCACTCTTGATACCTAATACCCTCACATCGTCCCACGATGGAACGACCTGCTTCGCGGTCTTCTTATGGAAGAACCGCTTCTCGATCCTCTACAAGCACAACCAATACTAGAGCTACAATGCATACCGCCCATAGCGCTTTGTCTTCGTCACAAGCTCCTGGATCTCCCAATCTTTCCCAATCGCAACACTCACACCGAATGTACCATGCGACTTGTCAAAGACCATCCAGTACCATTCCCCGAACAACAACACGGACGCCGCGCTTGACTCGAGAGGCTAGCAGCGAGTCAACACGGCAAACCGTCATATCGTCATTGCTTCAGGAGAAACTTCAGCAATCGCGCATGGCCGAGAGCGACCGATCGACGACATGGTCGCGCAGCACTGATGTGAACTCTTCAGGCGAGTTTAGTCGGAGCCTTGGTTCTCCCATTAAGAATATGGAGGCCGATGGACATCGACCTAATTCTGCCGCTGGAAGTGAATCCAACAAAAAGAAGGGACTGGGGGTAAAGGATATGGAACAGGTAGGATAATGAACATGGCATACTGTTGGAGCTGGCTAACAGGAAGCAGGTCATATCGTCACTTCACAAGAAGAACTTTGACCTCAAACTAGAACTGTACCACCGCCGAGAACGACAAAAGTCATTGGAAGACAAGGTCGAAGCCCTCGAGGTGGAAAAGTCACGAGCTGAAGAGATGAACGACCACCTTTCGCAAGAGTTAGAGAAGCGTGATAAGGCAATTGAGGAGGCAGTTGCTATGATTGTGACTCTTGAAGCCAGACTTGAGCAATATACCAAAGAACGTTCCATCATCGAGCAGCTTGAAGCCGAAGGCCAATACGCCGCACCCACATTCGACCCATGCTACGAAGATCCCAGACCGGCTACTCAATCGCCGGATATTATGAAGCAAATGGGAAGTGGCAAAGCGATCAATCGCATGCCGAGTTTCCTCTCCGACCACAGCGAGACAACGGAGAATCTGCGGAATGTCTATCTCGGCACCAGGGGTAGTATTCTCAGTCTTGCGCAAGTCCCCGAAGGCTCTAATGAAGCTGATAACGGTCGTAACACAGCCCTGGGCAGCCCAAGCCTGAGCGTTTTGAGCGAGAGCTCTTTTGTCAGCGTGTATGGGTCCAAAGAACACGACAGCAGCGGCATACAAGATGTGGACGAGCCCCTTGCTCTTGATGGTGCTGATAGTCTCCCGGCTAAGGCCAGTACTATCAACAGGCCGAAGACAGCCTTCGTCAATTCGCATGCCTCACCTAACAGATCAACTCGATCGAACTCTCTCTCGGCTCATCAAGCGCAGTTTGATTCGATCAACAATGTAATCGAGTACAAATCCCCTGCGCGAAAGAGTGATCGAAACTATGGTTCGAAGAAGGTGGAAGAACGACCTCAAGGTCGGGATAAGGATGGAGCCGATGTGTTTACTGGTCGTTCTGCTATGCCCGTCAACCACCGACGTACCAAAGAGGAGAAGCGTGAATCGCTTCGAAGAGTCATTACGGATGCTCCTGGTGGTGTCAGGTTACATGACCAAAATCTGCCACCAACACCAGACACCATTTCTACGTCTACCTTGCGACGGTTCCAGAATTCCAGCGACACATTGTCCAAACATCCCACAATGCAAAGAAGCCACGGTGCTCTTTCGGAGACATCTGAAAATGAAGGAAGCATGGGCATGCACTCGGGTGTTCAACTACAGGAACCCATGCGTGCAGTCAAGGCTTCGGCTCATATCATCGATCTGAACAACAGAGCTTACGCCGAAAACCGGGGAAGATCTATCCAGCGCCCCCGGTCCGCTGATGAAACCACCATATCGAACCGACGAGGAAATGATTGGGATAGCGATACCGACGATTCAGACGTAGATTCCCTCGATTCGAGCCTCGATATCTGGATGCGCGAAAGCGCCAAGCCTAATAAGAACGGTGGACGAACCTCGCCTGATCTGTTCAGCTTTCCTTCGAGCGCGACTAAGGGCGGCTGGTCGATGGAAGCTATGTACGGCGCTGGAGGTGCAAGCATAGGCACCGACTCTGAAATGATTAGAAATCTGTTTCCCGTCCAGCAGGAACTGTTCTCGGCCTCACTGCCTCCACCACCTCCCAATAGACGATCGAGCCTGAATGCTCAGACAGTAGCACAGCTTAAGATCTCTAACCCGAGCCGACCACCTATCAACCCGAAAGCTTCTAAATCAGGTCGTAAGAAGGGACATCAGAGGAGGAACAGCGACGACATTCAGATGAGAGCGGAAATGCAGGCTCAAGCACCGCCTGTCGGGGAACAGAAAAAGAACCATTATCCACCCATTTCAGGCCAGCCAGCCCAGAACAAGTTCGCAAAGTTCTTCCGCCGATCGTCAACTACTGCCCCATCCCCGACTCCAACGTCAGAGACTGGACCTACTGAACCACCAAGCAATGGACTCTCCTCAAGCGTTAATGGCGCATCAGGACTTCCACCTTGGATCAGCCGAACAGGCGTGGTGGACGAGGACCGCGACAGTGCGACACCACCACCAATCATGCGAAGCTCTCGCCACGGTCGACACACCTCGGTTGACGTGGGCGACGACTCGATCATGAGCCAGGAGCCAGGTACCCCAGGTACACCAAGGACGGACAGGGACAATTCAGAGCAAGTAGATAGCCCAAGAGCGGGAGGCAAGAGAAGGTGGTTCGGTCTTAAAAACAAACAAGGCTAGGAGATTTGGATTTATCACGGCATACAAATTGCATACACTGGATTTCTTAGCGGGGCGTCAGAATGCTCACACGCACCACAGCCGAGTGCTGGTATGATGTATCACAGGCACAACACAACCAGGCGTTGGATTTTCTTATTCGTAACATGGGCACTGCGGTTTGTTTTCTTGGGCGGATGGATTGGGTGGCTCAGGCAATTGATCAGGGGCGTATCTCGGCATTAGCTAAATCATGATAGCTTGGGAGCATCAAAGCGAGTTTAGCATAGATTGACAGAATCAATTCACATCTTCAATGAAGGCGGCGCATGTCACATGTTATGAAGAGCAAAGAGTGAGTTAACTGAACTGTATTTGATTCCATTCAGTTTCGCCTTGCTAATACTAGCAGTTCATCATTCGTGCCTCCGTCAAAATGCCTTCCTTATGTTCGTGTGGCCGTTATAAAACCTGTGTACAAGAAGTGAAAGTCGTCGAGTCGTCGTGATCTCATGAAAAGAGTGTTGGCGCTTAAACGAAAGTCCAAGTTCCCTTGCCGCGTCCGATGTCCTTGGGTCCGATGGCCTGCTCAAAGGCAGCGGGGGAGACGTCAAGGTCGGTGTCCTTGCAGGCCTCGCAGCGGCTGTACCACATGTGTTAGCAGTGTTGGTGATGGAAGAGAGGTGGGAGAAACTTACTCGACGACAGTGAGGGTGACGGTACCAGCATCGCCCTGGAGGGTGATGGTCTTGCCACAGACATCTTGAGTGTCGTAGAGGTTGGCACCGATAGCGACGACCATGTCGTCGACGCCGTGGGTTCCAGCGCAGGCGCCCTGGCCGGGGGTGTAGAAGGTGATGTCGCCCTCGGTGCGCTTGACAGCCGGAGCTGCGAGGACGAGGGGAAGGGCAAGGAGGAAGAGCTTGGAGAACATCTTGAAAAAAGAGTGTTTGAGCTTGTGGTGTAGAGAGAGTGTGACTTGTGTTGAGGGAATGTAATGTGCTTGAAGGCTTTGGTTTGGCTGTTTAGCTTGAAGGAGTGGAAGTTGTCGATGATGAGGGAGAAGGGAAGGTCAGGAGAGGAAAAGAGAGGTCTTATATAGCTGTAGATTTGGTGGAGAGACAGTGATTCACTGCCCTCGCCTCTCTCTATTGTGTTGGTGGAGGAACAATAGCAATTTATTCACATACCGCAGCGCGCGCTGATTCATTTGAACAACTGGCAGTGATTCACTGTAGCACGCGTAGTCTACAGAGAGGTTGCGCGTGTAATTGGATTGCGAGTGTCTGGGGAAGTGTTTCACTTGGTGGTTGTGGGGATGTGTCAATGTGATGCTGTGCTACGGTGTTGACGTTGACGTGTGGGGAGGGTTGTGATGATGAGGCAATATAGAGGGGAGAAGATGATTGAGATAAGAGTGCTGTGATGTGAACTGGCTTTGGAATGGTGATGTCGTGATGCTGTTGTTGGTGATGGTGATGCTACTCTACTTGTGCTTCTCAGGCTGGAGGCTGAACCATTTCACTTGATGGACAGAGACATTGCAGTGATACATTGAATAGAGCTCTGAATTCATGAAGCAGAATACATGCAAGCTTCTAAATGCTCCAAAAGCTGACTGTCCAGTCCATCCTCTGCCACCGAGGCCCGGTCCGAGTTTGTAGCTACACTGCAATGAATCAAAACGCCACTTGAACGTAGTGGTGAAAGGTAAGACTCCATTGCTTACCTTTGCGGTAGAGCATACGATACGATTGACGCGTGAACAGGGAAACAGCAATACTCATCGACAAAGACATTATACGAAGCGAGCAAGAGGAATCTTGATAGCACCACCTTCTGGCACAACTTCCACAGCATCTGTTTACCGAAGATAGTAGAGCTTGTTGTTGGTGAGTATAGTCGCGGTGCTGCGTTGAACAAAGGGACTTGGAGAGTTGTTCGAGCTTTATTTGCGGATTGAAATGTGGTGCGAGAAAGGACTTGATGTTGTCTGACAGATGGAGAAAAGGGCCACTCAAAAGGACCCGGGGAAACGTGGGAACGATCGACGACTGTTCGAAGGAGAGTGTGTGTTGAGATGTCCTACAGCCTTGTGGAAGCACACCTCGTTTCGAGACGCTGGGGATGTTGATATAACAATAGCTCATGGCTTATCACGCTTTCTGTTATTGCATTCACACATCTCGTGGAGTGAGCTTCCCCTTCGTGTTTGCAGGAGACTCTAGATTGGGCCCCGGTCCCTGGCATTAGATCTTCGCAAAAGAAAGCTGTGTAACACGAATGCTTGCTCGCTCAGCTAATCAGATCGAGAAACTGGCAAGTTATTTTAACCACGAAAACGGGGTGCAGATGGACTCGAGCAGAGTATACATGCGTGCAACGAGCATTGACAACCCCTCGATCAGAAATGTGAATGCTCTCGGGATACCAGGAGACTCAGGACTCGTGAGAATACACTCATAAAAGAGTTACTGATAGAAGTATCCCTTATAGTGAAGCTTGAACTCGCGAGTTCTCAGCCGGTCTCTGCATGCCATAATGTGGGAAGTAGGGAGAGAACGTGGTGTGAGTCGCCTCGGGAGAGAAGACGGGACGTGTTGGTGGTACAATTGCTGACATGCGTGGTTGTGCTACACGAAACTGGGGTTGGTGTCACTGTATTGGAGGGCCTCAGGGGCCGATCGGAATATCGCGATATGCGTTGTTTGTGTCTTTTTACGGAAACAGAGAGCTCGAGACATGCTATCGCAGTATGATACAAGCGGTTGTAGTCTAGAGTTGACAGAGCAAGCTTTCGACGGTGAGGTTTGTATGCTTCCGAAGGGAGACTGGCATATATTTGGTGGTGTAGAACACCAGTCGCAACACTTCAGACCCTTTCGAGTCGTTAGGAGAAAACGTGTACTTGAAACATACCAACCCCGGCGCTGAGCTGAGTTCAGCTGTTGATCAACTCCTTGCAATCGCATCCCGTTATGCATGGACCATTTCCGTTTCCACCTCGTAAAGAAGCAGCCTCAATATGCCCAGATCAGGCAAAACGGCTGAGAATGAGACATCTCGTGTTCGCAACAACGGCCAACGGCCCAAACCTTCAAGCTTATAAGGCCCTCGACCTCCCTATACAATACATCTCCAAGGCCGAGCTCATCAGCTTCATCTTCTAGCTATGATGGTGTCTTTCCTCCTCGTCTGCGTCCACGCAGCTCTTGCTCTTGCAGCTTCCACTTCAACTGCCAACACCTCAACTGCTCTGAACAACTGTCTCGCCTCCAAGAAAGTCCCCTACATCCGCCCCAACTCAGCCCAGTGGACTCAAGAAGTCAGACCTTACAACCTTCGTCTGGCCTACACTCCTGCTGCAATTGCTCTCCCTACCACTGTTGACCATGTCCAAGATGCCGTAAAGTGCGGTAATCAGTACCAGGTACGAGTCAGCGCCAAGGGTGGCGGCCATAGCTATGGTTCCTTCGGCTATGGAGGTGAGAATGGCCACCTCGTTATCGTCATGGATTCCATGGACCAGGTTACGCTGAACAAGTACATGAGCTGTAACATCCAGGCTGGCGCTCGGCTTGGACATGTTGCCTCGGAGTTGTATAAACTTGGTCAGAGAGCTATTCCCCACGGAAGCTGCCCAGGGTAAGAAACCCACCTTCATCTAGTACGTGCGAAGACTAACAGACATAGTGTTGGCATTGCAGGTCATGCCCTTCATGGAGGTTATGGCTTTGCTTCACGAACCTATGGCCTCACACTTGACACTTTCATCGGCGCAACCGTGATTCTTGCCAACGGAACACGAACTTACGCTGCAGATGGTGAAGGGGGAGATAACCAACTCATGTGGGCTCTTCGTGGCGCAGGATCTTCTTACGGAATCGTAGTTGAACTGGACTTCCAAACGATCAAAGCACCTGATACAGTTACGCCGTTCAATATTGAACTTGATTGGAACGAGAACCAAGCTGTCGAGGGACTGATTGCGTTTCAGAAGTTTGCTGTGAACGCACCGAAGCAGTTGAATATGCAGATATACATTGGACCATCGGGACAGACTATTCAGGGTGTTTACTATGGTACCAGGGCGGCTTTGAATACCGCACTTAAGCCTCTTCTTGGAGATATCAAAGCACAGATTTCTGCCTCGAGCACTGGAGGTTGGATCGAGGGATTGAAGGCCTATGCCAACGGCCAGACTCTCGATCAGAGACGTCCATATGACCAGGTCAGTGTTTACGCTCATGTTCATCATGTCCAGCGCTAACAACCTCATAGCACAGCACATTCTACAGCACCAGTCTCATGACCAAAGCACTTACCCGATCCCAAGTCAAGTCCTTCGTCAGAACTCTCTTCGACAACATCAAGGACCGCGACGCCAGGCACTCATGGTATATCCTCATTGATCTCTTCGGCGGTCCCAACTCAGCCATCACAACCGCCGGTTCCACCAACAGCGCATTCCCGCACCGCGATAAACTCCTCCTCTTCCAGTTCTCTGACCACGGAAACTACGCTACTCATGCCAACAACGGCTTCACGCTGCTCAAGAGATTCAGAGAGAGTATCACCAAGACTATGGATGACTCAGACTGGGGCATGTATGCGAACTACTTGGATACTCAATTGGAGAATCTGGATGCCGTTGAGCAGTACTACGAGCTGAACTTGGGAAGGCTGAGGGAGCTCAAGAGAACGTATGATCGCAATGATATGTTTTGGAACCCGCAGGGCATTCGACCTGCAACGAGAGGCTAGGAAGACCACGGGGGTGTAGTGTAGTGTAGTGTAGTGGAGGAGACCGGTATTGCCGTTCTTTGTACATAGCTTCAACTTAACTTAGTCAAATAGCCAGAACGATACCGCACTGGGCCCAGTATCAGTTGCGGATGGATGTTCTACTGTAGCAGTACTTGAGACGAGCATCGTATTGGCGATTGGTGACACCAAATCTGATACACTAGAGGCTATTCTATATAAACAGCGCCCATAACTGAGCCTCGACCGTTGTATAGACTTCTAGGGATATTAGGGGAATTTCGCATGGTCTCTCACCAATGTCTTCGCATTCAACGCATGCAGGACAACTCCCTCCACACCAATGGTCTAACTTAAATCAGGAGTCCATCTCTACATATCCCAGTGTAGTTCAACATCAAGAAACGCATGGGACCAAGAATTCAAGACCTATTTTATTGAGAAGATACTCCAGAGCCAGAAGCGCCACCAACGTTCTGCGATCTTCGAAGCGAATCATGAAACTCCTTCAGCGCATGCAACACGGCGGCCCTACTCCTTCTGAAATGGGCCCCTGATCTTGCTAACGAAAGGGTGTGATACTCTTGTCGTGATCGTTCTCGTGTTCCAGGGATCACCGCCCTATTTCGACCTGAAGAACTGATTCATGATAGAGGAGGGGCCTACTAGACAGATATCGCTCGTAATCAGGCAGGAGAATAATACCACCTAGTAGAAAAGAGTGAAGTCAGGACATCGTAAGAGGTGAAGACAGCGACGAAGGTAGGGCTCACAAGTTATCTACGTTTCTTCTAGAACTTGAGAGAGTTATATTGTTTACCAAAGTTAGGTTTAAAGTCCATTGTGTTATGTTCAGGCGAGATAGAGCTGCTTACGAGTGGCAAGACAAACACCCTGGCTTTCGTCCGGCGAACTTCCATTTCTGTCGTGTGTGATCTCCCAGACCAACCCACAGGGATTCTACCTTGATGTCTTAAATGTTACTGTTGTTACTGTTATGGAGATCGCGATGTATATGCCGAGTTAGTCGCTCGATACCCCATGTCTATTGCGCCGACCTTGGGAGACTTACTGCATACCTTTACACTACCAACCAATACGCTATTCCTCAGTCTGCCCAGGGTCCCAGAGCAACCAATTTGGGGTATACTGTCTTTGGCTCAAAAACCCCGGCTTCAAACCCAGACTATACATTGGATCAGGAACAAATGCCACTCAAGGGGTACGGGGGCGCCTCGAATCTTACTAACCCAATGCCAAAAGCCTACCCTATCATGTAGATAAAGCTTTCAAGGCCGGTTTTACTCTTACGCATTCTGGCTTGCTCTGCTGGACCAACATGCCGGAAGACGGGCTTACCGCTAGTCTGCGCTCTCGGCTACTCCTTTTAGAAGGGTACTTTACGCTTCTATTTCATGCCTGTATAGCCATGAGTTCTGACTTCTACTTCTCAGAATTCACTTTATGGCCTCGAGAAGATATGTCATGGGAGCCCTGTACTCACATTCACCCCTTATGATCTATCGATGCAGCCGTGATTTCGATGTCGAAGTCTCTGTGACACCAGGGTCAATGCCTAAACCACTGTCACAACTCCTATGGGGCCGTCCCAGCCTTTGCCGCTGGTTCTTCTGGTTCTGAATATAGGTAGATAGAGGAGCTAGCTGTTCACTATCCCCTCGTTTCGCGTGGTTTTCGGCGCCCAGGTGCGCACCGAGGGCGGCCTGAGATTGAAATGGCTCTCGCGTATATCCCACGAGAAGCGATTCGAGCTTTTATTCTTCTCCCGTACTTTGGCGGAAATCTTGAGGGCTATCGGGTTTCTTTTGTACTCCGGGCCTTCTTGGTAGCGGTAACGTGAGCCTTATAGGCGGTTTCATCCTCGGCATGTAGTTTTGAACGGTGCGCGGGATTTTGCTAGGTTGATCTCATGGGCTCTTTCGCGGCGTAAAGCAGTATTTCTCTCAAGTAACTCAGGTGATAGCTCACTATCACCTCGAATCGCCTCTTTGGGGGCGTGAGGAGAACTGGGAGCTGACCCAGTACATGGAAGCCTTGGGACAGGATCATTGGGGTTGGTGCTGCTGTTCGATGCGCAGTCCAAGAACTGTCCCGAGAAAGCCATGAATGATGGGTTGCAGTAGAGAGCTATGCCAAAGGCTTTAGCGTAACTTTGAATCGAGTCGTCTAGATCTCCACGTCCTTTCATAGGTCTGTCATGAGCAAGCAGTTTCTGTTCACAGCTTATACAATGTACGGCCCATCTAATTGGTGTCCCTTGTCGAGAGCATCTGAGGCAAGGGATATGCTCCATACGACGATGGCTATTTCTATATGCCACCCTTCTTTGCGAGTATCACTTATGGAACAGGAGGAAAGAATGCCGCACCTCTATGGAGCGAGGCTATGTAGGATTCATGAACAAGGATTGGTTCGATGAGCTTAACACCCACGAGGCCTCCGGTCCTTCTCAACCAATATCGCGAGACGGCAATTCAAGAAGCCTGAAGAATGAGCACTGTTCGGGCGATGTGGACTCAGCTGTACGATTGCTCTTAGAAGGACAAAGCCAGCGAATCATGAGGCATAGAAGAAGCCTGGCCCTCAAAGGTTGCTCATAGACCCATTGACCTCGTCTCTAGCACTTTGATGATGGTGAGTTGTTGACTGCTGACTTGCGCAAGGAGCAATATTCTGGGCACAGACCGTGACCACGTCCGCGACCAAGAGAGTGTGGAAAGACAAATGTTTACCTGTAGCTGAAAGTCGGAGAAAAGGTGGTTGACCTGTCCAGGCTGGGGAGTTGAAGGAAAGTAACACTGGCAGTGCCCAGCATCAACCAAAGTCTCAAAGAACCCTATCAAAGAATATTTGCACAAAGACCAGAGTAATTGAGGCCGGACACGACGGACTTGCTCTCAGCCGCCTACTCACCTGTTTACAGACTGCGGATCTATGACAAATCGATGCACTGCCTTCATCTAGCATGCATCGGCCTACAGTTTGTCCAGCCGTCGCTTCGATCGAGGTCTAAGAGGATTAGTACTTTGCATTCACGTCAAGGCATTTATATCTTGAAAGCAAAATTACAAGAACTTGGAGCATGGATCATGTCAAGTCGCCCTGTATGAACCCATGCTGTTTGAATTGTTTTGTGTCGGGTCAAGACATCTCCAATCATCAAATTCACCACATCATGTCAAAAACCCAACTTCAGTCATTCCACGTCTTCTATTACACATCTATCATAAACAAGTACACATAATTCATCTCGTATATATACATCTAATTATTTTCAATCATTGTCTTCAACTCGGCAAACTTGACTGGCTTGGGCAAAAACAAGTCCACGCCCGCCGACATGGCATCCAGCCTCGCATCCGCACTCGCCAGCCCCGTCAGCGCAAACACCGTCGTCTTCGGAACCTTGTACTCGGCCTCGAGCTTGCGGATCCTCTTTGTAGCCTCGACGCCGTTCATGACGGGCATGCTTATGTCCATGAGGATATAGTCGAAGTGCTTCTTGACGGGTGTTCCCTGCTCTGCGTCGCCGATTGTCGACTTTTTAAACACATCGACGGCCTCTTCTCCGTTCTCGGCTTCCTCGTAGGAGAATCCGCACTTCTTCATGAACATTGTTAGGAGGTTGAGGTTGATCTTGTTGTCGTCGACGAGCAGGACGTGTGCCTTGCCTGGCATCTCTGGCATCTTTTGTTTTCGTGTATTTTGCGAAGACTTATTGTTCACCTCCTTCCTGAACTCTTCATTACTCTCCTTCTTTTCGTTATTCTGGCTATTATTCCGACTGTCGTTTTTGGAGCGGCTCTGTTCTTCCTTTCCTCGTGGTAAAGGTGACGTAGTGGTCTCAGCCCAACCGGTTTTATTGTCTTTATTTTGACGCAATTTCGAGTTCATCTGTTCTGTTGCGTCCTCTCTGTCCGGAGTGTTCTGCTCGCTTGACTGTTTGCCATCTGTCTGCGCACTCTGAATCAGATTTCTGTTGTTATCGTCTTTCCTGACCTCTCCAATTCTGTTCAAGCACCGGCTGAATACTTGGGCGAGGTTTCTAGGGCCACATCTGAGTACATGTTAGCATCCATATAGCGTTGCGCGAGACCATGACTTACGGTTGTGGAATGACTTCAACCACATCTGACAATCTGGCTAAAGCCTTAGTCTGCGCTCTTGATATCTTTGCCGCTTCCTCTTCATTCAGACTGATGATGATGATGGGCGCTTTTTTATTGCGGCCTCCGTCTATCGCAGTCTCTTCGAAGCGCTTCTCAAGAGCCTTTGCGGATGGGGGTTCACAATAAAGATAGAAATCGGCATTGGGTACATCCGTATCTACCTCTCTTGTAGCCTTTATGTTGAACCAACTTGAGAAGATTTCTATTAAGGCTTCGTTGCGCACCTCGACTTGTTTAGTAATGGTTTTCGAGTGAAAGTCCTCGCTTGCTTCTAGGAGCACCAAAGACTTTCCCCGAAGTTGTTTGACCATGGAAGTCATAGGCTCTTCCGGCTTGGGGTTCTCTTGAGAAACGGGCTCGAGACGGAGTCGGACTTCAATCTCAGTACCCTTATCCTGTTCCGACTTGACCTCGAGCGTTCCTCCAAGTGAATCCACAATCTGTTTAACGATGCTCAAGCCCAGACCGGTGCCAGGTTGGAATGAATCTTCCTGGCTAAAAGGAACAAAGAGACGATTCTGTTGGAAGTCCTCCGACATTCCTTTTCCGGTATCCGTGACTCGGATCAAGACATCTATTCTAGAGTCATCGCTGATCTCTTGCGCCCGTACCGAGACAAGTACGAAGCCCAATGCTGTGTACTTGAGCGCGTTACCGAACAGATTCATGACAATCCTTCGAAGGGCGCCAGGCTGTGTCTTGACCATCCATGATGCCCTCGGGCTAATATCCAGAAGGATTGATACAGGATGATCATTTCCTGGTTCTGGGGCTCCTTGGCTATCCTTACCGCTCAAGATTGCATCGTCTTGTTGCTTCCTGGGTAGCCTTTTGAAGTTGTGGCCAGTTGCCACGGCGTCGACAACTTCCTCGACAAGGATGGAGAGGTCTACCGCAGCCGTCATATTTAGGCTCTCCATGGAATCTGAAGAGAGGCTAATGACCTTGTTGTGCTTTGCGCCTTTTCTCAAATGTCCGCTACCGAGATTGTTTATCTTGCTGAAGTCAAGCACGTGGTTCAAGGTATCGAGAAGTGTCTTGCCACAAGTCGCGATCGAGTTGACGAGGCCGGCTTCGTACGAGTCGGTCACTGCGTCTTTGAGGAACTCAGCAGCGCCCAAGATGCCATGTAGAGGACTTCGTAACTCGTGACTCATGCTGGCGATGAATGTAGTCTTTGCTGCTTCGTTCTTTCGTGTGTTTATTCGTCCGACTTGACTGGTGATGCTGTTGCCGAAAGCTCGTAGGTAGGAAAGGTCCTCATCCAAGTTCATCATACGACCCGGCACTGACGTCCAAAGGAAACACCCACCAACAAGTTTGTCTTCGACGTAGTCAAACAATGGCAAGAAGACAACGGCTTTTGCCCCAGGTATCTTCTTAAGGAGTTCTTTGTGGTCAATCTTTTCTTTGCGTCGCTTGCTTTTCCCTCCGGCGGGTGTAGGGCTACCATCGCTCGCACTATCGTCATCAGACGAAAGACCGGCTCCTTCTTCTGTAAAAGTAAAAGTTTTTCCTTTGGGAAAGAGTGAAAAGTATTTCTCGAGAGTTCCAACAGAGAAGGATGGGCCTTGCTCGAGGTCCAAGGGTTTGCCCTTGTCTGCCAAAGAGTACGCAAGAAGCTTGCAAGGTCTTGACAGCGGTGATGTCTCGGAGTCGGAGCTCTCTGTGCTGAACGTATCGGGCTCTGCAGCGATTTGCGTCGTCGGTCCGTCAGCGTTCATGGCACCAGCATGTTCTACCTGTACCGCTCGGGTGAGGTGTTGAACGTTGGAGGCTGTGGCGCCGAAGAGCACAACTCCATCAGCGAGGATCGCAGATCGTAGGTTATCGGCTGCTCGATGGTACATTCTTGATAAACCGTCCGTCTGTGGCTTGTGCTTGCGAGGCGGCGACCTAGCTACCTGAGATCGTTGATTGGAGTCAGGATCGACTTTGCGCATGGTCTTGTGCAAAGAAGAGCGTCTCGTCGCCGTGATAGTCATGCCTGGGGGACGTTTGATCGAGGGTCTCTGAGGTTGATCCTCCTTGGACAAGATCGGGTCGTCACTTGAGCAGCCTTCGATGAAGGTCGCCAGTCCGCGAACAATGCGTTCACCTTTGAACCTGTCAACACGGTCGCGTGCCCATTCTAAATGTTCAGTGATAGCTTGCGCAACGCTCTGCATAAACTTCACATCCTCGATCGACAGTCCATCGCGCGGTTGTTCGTCTGAAACCGCATACGCTCCGATCTTGTATCCTTTTCGTGAGAAGATAGGTACGCCAGCGTAGAAGCGCACACCTGGTTCGGATTGGACATATACGCGCGATTTGAAGCGATCATCGAGGCGACAGTCGGGGACGATAAGGCCAGAAGCCGTGTATGTTTTGCCATCGGGATCGCGACCGGTGCATGTATTGTGTAGGCAGTGCTCGCAAACGGCTTCTGGGCGGGAGAGAATCGAAGTTCCCACTGCAAGTAATTAGCCATGAACGTGAGGAAGGAGCTGCGTTTGTCTCAACTATAGAGATCGTCCAACCTACACCACAAATCACTGTTATATTCGGCTATTTTGGAGTCTTTCTTGCCGTCGGTCTTTTTCGCACCCTGTTCTTCTTCGAGTGACCCCAATCGCAGATTTCGCGTGGCTTCGGCGAGGATGTATTGATGAGAAGAATCGATGAGCGAGACCATGCAGCGCTTCACATTGAGACGGAAGACAGCAAGTTGCGCAAAGGCCGAGAGCGCTTTGTCGGAGGAGGGTTGAGGCGTATGTGCGTCATTGATCTGAGATGGCGCGCTGATGCTGTCGACGCTTCTAGCGACCTTGAGAGAAGAGCCTTGCGCTATCTGCCAGCTCTGGAAGTAACCCTGCACCTCGCGTTCGCGTTGCAGCTCTGCAGAGCTCGACATTGTATTGTGGTATGAGAAGTCATGTCATGTCATGTCTTAGGTTGGCTTATTCGTGGGGATGATGCTGGAGGGCGGACAGGGACTGGAGGTAGGCGGTAGCCGCAAAATTTGGGTGGTCCCCTCTGTGTCCCTCGTGCTCATTGCGTCATAGTTGCCTCCAACGTCACCTGGAAACGGTCCATGAACTGGGGGATCTAGGTCCTTTCTAGAATAGTTACGTAGCCCCAGAAATCGAGAATTCGCCTTCTTGTTGGCCACTCTCTTTCATCTGGACCCGAAAATGAGGTCACTCCAGGCACCGTCACCAAAATAACAAGGTTAGAGATCGATTAGCGGTGACCAAGAGATTTCCGAATGTGATTCAGCCATGCTGTCTTTCCCACAAAGTTCAAAGTCCCACGTGCTAACTGTCTCTGTCTCGATTGAGCTTTTCCCTGTTTGTTCAATTCATGCATTCCTGGCCGAGTCAAGCTTTGCCAAGAGACAGGATGGCTGGTTGCGGGGAAGAAGCCTTATTTATGTATGAGAATACGGTTAGACACTCAATCTCCAATGTCGTGGGAAATGCCTTGGGAATAATGGCATCGGCAAAGTTTAGACCCGGTCGGTGCAAGCAATTGATGGATAGCAGCCGGCAACTTCGTACTCCGAAAACTCCGGCCCCCAATTGCCATTTCAGGTAACTACATCAAAAGTCCCTGGAGAATCCTCCTTGGAGATACTGATGAGCCATCTCCATTCGACGATTATGCAGCATGTAACCCAAAAATCCTACAGCTAGCTTAGTCCCAGTTAATCAGCACTCTATTTGACAAGCAGATAAATAGACCGTAATATCGCATTGTGTTGTCGCTTTCTGTAAGCAACTGTTTGTCTATCAATCATTTCCCTTAAAAGAATCATCATTGCTTAACGTCCAAGATGGCGTCCACCACTATTCACACTGCACGATCAATCCTCGAGTCATTCTACGATGCTGAGCGCATTTACATGGCTTCGCCACCTGAAGAACGCGACTTCAGCGGTATGGCAGCAACTCTCTCCAAAGAAGTGCGCCTCAAACAATCATCTGGACTACCCTACGCTGGCGAGTACACTGGACCCGATGGTTTCCAGCAATGGGCAAAAGCCATGGCCGACTATTTTGACAAAGTCGATGTCCAGAACCCTGAGATATTCGAGAAGGAGGGCTCGAACCGCATCATCTCGCTCGGTTATTTGCATCTCAAGGTCCGTAAGACTGGGGAGGAATTGAAGTACCCTCTGTGCCAGGTCATCCAGGTTGATCTCGAGGCTGGGGTTATCAAGAGTATCATGCCGTTTTACTGGGATGTGTACGCTTTGAACAAGGCTATTGGATATACACCGGAGCTGTAGAGGTCATGGCTGTTTTAAATGAGGCACTTTAGAGTCATCAAGTCAGATCTTTGTCTCGTTGGAGCCTCAGCCTTTCGCACGAGATCTGTTGACTCAAGACATTGAGTTACTATTTGAACAGAACCATAAGAGGATAAAGTAAATAATACTGAGACCGAAGAGAATCTATTTATGATTCGCAATAATATTATCACAATACTCTGCAAACTCGAACGCAGTCCCCGTTCCTCCCTGCTCTTTCGACTTGAGATTCTCCAACAGATCAGCCCTCGGGCTCGGATGAAAGCGCCCCCAAGGCAAGATAAACCTTCCTCCATCCTCAATCTGAAGGTCAGGTAACAGCCCAGCCCACAAGTTGGTATAAGCACCAAACTTGGCATGATAAAGAAGCGGCGAAACGATATAGCCAATAACGGACGGCATATGGCGAAGCAGGTTACTGTGAAGATTTCCTGGGTTGTGGCAAACGCTGAGAATACCGTGGGAGCCAACCTGATCTGCTAGAACACTAGCGAGGTACCAATTTCCTGTCTTTGAATTCGTGTAGTTGACTTGCTGGTCTTTGGATGGATTGATGACTTCTTCCATGTTGACTCCACCCTTTGGGACTGAGAGGTCTGTGACAATGGAGGCTGTCCATATTACTCGAACCAATGCTGGGGGCTGGCTCTTTGCCGTTTCTTTTAGAATTGGTACGAGAAGCTGCGTCAGATACCAAGGCCCGATGGCGTTCGTTGCCATACTAAGTTCATATCCCTGAGCTGAGACTGAACCAGCCGGAGGGTTAGATACTCCTGCGTTGTTGAAGAGGACATCGAGCCTGGACTCTCTAGACTTGAAATCTTCTGCCGCTGCTTTTATGGAATCCAGGTCATCGAGGGCTATCTTGAGAAAGCTCAGGTTGCCACTTGCATCGGTATGTTGTTCCCTAAGTTGTTTGATAGCTGATTCCGCTTTCTCTTGCGATCTTCCAGCGATGTAAACGAATCCGCCAGCTTGATAGAGCATACGACTCAACTCAAAGCCTACGCCGGAGTAGCCGCCTGTGACGATAAAGACGCGTCCATTTTGTGCAGTGAGGTTCTCCTCGGTAAACGGCGGACTTGGAGGAAAGAATAAAGAGTACGTATTTCCCATCGCAATTATTCTTATTATATGATAGTTGTTAGTGAGCAATGATCTTGGCGGTTTCGATGACAGAGCGGGGATAGTTGTGACGTGCCCGAATTTGGGGGCGTTGGTCGAGGTGACGAATGCTCTGCGCATGCGGCCCTATCAACGTCAGGCTGTGCCTCGCCTCTCACACTCTGATACAGGTCTAGCGTTCATGGCGTAGCATATCGACTTTCCATATTCTTATCACTACCTAATTATGCAGCGCACATTTCTCTACCTTCACTTTCTTGCGGCCAGCATCTCCACGATGTGAGAAGTCAATCTCTCAGTCATCTTCAGCCCAGGATCGTGATCTGGGTTAACCTCCGCAACAGTGAGACCTCCAACCTTTTCACTTCCAAGCAACACTTTGAGCGCTCTCATCATATTCTCAAACTCCACACCAGTAAAGTTGGGAACATTTGCCAAAGGAAACGTCCCAGGATCAATCGAGTCAACATCTAAATGGACCATGATGATATCGACTTTGTCTTGCAGAAACTCGAGTGTTTCCTTTGCGCGCTGCTCAGGATCTTTTGCAACGGATGCTGAGCTAACGACTTTGAAGTTTTTGTCGAAAAGATACTTGAAGTGCTCCGGTTTGTTTCCAGGAAGAGACATGTTCGTGCCGAAAAAGACAGTGTTGGAAGCATCACAGACAGGTTCGCCTGATGGACGAGAGAACTGCTCCATGCGTGGAAGAGCACCTGGTAACCGCACAAGATGGGCCATATTCATCCCAGCAAAAGTGCCAATAGAGCTTGGATCTGTAGGAGAGGTAAGGTCGGTATCTGCGTCGATATAAATCAGACCAACGCGTTGAGGCGGAGACTGCGAGTTGGCATGTCTCCAGAAGGCGGAGAGGATAGCTGGTAGCATACAGCACTCGCCGCCGAGAATCAGTTGGAAATCAGGTTGACCAGTTGCCCCGAAGTTATTGCCGATAGTCCGCTCAACGGCCTCGCACACCGCGATATTGATGTCTTCATTGCGTGCACCGCCTGCGCTGAACGTCGTAGCAGAAAAGGTTGCTGGCGCCTCAAGAGCATGATGTTCGAAGATAGAAGGCACACCAGCATCTTTCAATTTATTAACGATACCAACGTCTCTGAATGCTTGAGGCGCTTTCGATTTGCCTGGAATAATAGATCCACAGTCCGCAGGGACATACGTGATTGAGACTGATCGAGATGCTGCCATGGTGTATCAAGTATCGTTTGTAGAATGTTGTGTTGGTGTTGCCTTGCGAAAGGCCCAAGCTTTTATATCTGCTTCATTGATGTCAGCGGAAAGGCGTAAGACAGACCGGCTAGTTTTATCATGGGAAGACTTTCCTTTTGAGCCTCACTTTACCCCATTTCGATGTGACGTAAGTTTTGTCTGCTACAGGGCGTAAACTAAAGAATTTTTGAACCCCGATGACAGACGCCAATTAGCACTAATTGATACAGAAAATCGAGAGGGGAAACACATATCCTTTTTAGAACCCTTAGAATAATGAGATGATTAGTAAACAGATTAGTCAATTATCTGCTTCATACGTATATAGTGTTTACAAGCAAATAGATTAGTGATGCGACACAAGAAGACATAGGCGTGGCAGTTGAATATCGTGAACTTTTGTTGATAAGAGTAATTATATACAAAGAAGACCACTGGCCATAGACATTAACCCAATATGCCTCCCCATAATATCATAATGGTAAATTGAGCTTAGGTGGCTATCGGTCTATCCGGAAAGCTTCATGCTCATAGTGCTATTAATGCAGCTGAGCCTAGGAGGAAGCCATTTAAACAGCAAGGCTGGCAAGGAGGCCAGTGACAGGGAGGAGGACGGGAGCGAGAACGCCGTTGCCAAGGCCAGCAAGGAGAGGAGTGAGACCGGCAACCAGACCAGGAACAATTGCGGAAACGAGGCCAATGACAAGGACGAGAACCTTGGTAAGGATCTGGAAGACAGAGTGGAGGATGGAGATGAGCTGAGGTCGGAGGCCGGTAACAGTGACGATGGTCTTGACAGCAGTGAGAACCTCGGAGACGAGGACGACAACAAGGTTAAGGACAGTGTCGACGTCAGAGTCGGCAACATCAAGACCAGCAGCACCGGTGAGCTTGGTGACGATCTCTGTAAGCTCAAAGTGAACGGACTCAAAGCCAGGAATGGCCTTGGTAGCACCAGCGTCCTTGGTCAGACCACCAGCCTTGACCTTCTCAGCAATAGAATCTAAAACGATTAGCACTAATCCTAATATCAATTTCAAAGGTCATAACTTACTCAGACCAGTAGTCTTCTTGTTAATGTTGCTAACACCGCTCTTGAGAACAGTGATGAGCTCCTGGGGGTTGGAGATAGCAGCGCGCTTAGCAGGAGACTTGGTAGCCTCATCGACGATCTGCTTGACGCCGACCTTGGAGACGATGTTCTCAGCGTTGTGAATAGCACCTTTGACCTGCTCAACAGAGCGGGTGTCCTTCTGAACCTCGGGAACAGGGGAGGCGATGGCCGAGATGGCGAGGGCGAAAACAGAGAAGAAAGTGGCCTTCATTTTGAATGTGATTGAGAAGAAAACTGAAAGAGTGTTTTTCAAAGGAGTGTGGTGTATAGAAGAGGTGAGATAAGATGGTGTGATGATTATGAGAATAGGTTTGACGCGGTGAAGAGAGGTCCTTATGTAGAAGTTTTCGGAAAAGGGAGCATCTTGGAAAAGAGATTTATGCTGTCACTAGAAGTCAGTAGTCTTGTCGATCAATCTGATATAATGGAGTCGTGATAGTTAGCGTGGTGTTGAGCCCACCGAGGAGCTGGCGGTATCATGAGTCTCGGGTTGATCCACGCCTCATGGGGCTCTGAGCGATTTCATCACTTGTGCGGCAATGAAGAAGTAAGCGTTACTCTGAACCTTCATACTATCATGATTTTACAGCTCATCATCCTTTCAGCATGTTATCTGAAGTCCGAATATTATCAGACCTAATGGCAACCCAGCACAATGCGCTACTCGACGTCACACAAATGACAGCAAAGTGCGATCATCACCTCTCAAACAAACCATCTCAGCCATCATTGATCAACCTCTCTACGTCACTTCCAAGTTGCTGTCCCTATTTTTCGGAAATTTTGTCTGGTCCAACTGTGAAGAGCTGATGGTTCCTAGCCTTACGCAGATCATAGTGTCGATCTTAGCCGCACCGAGCAGAGCAGGCCCCTCGATTTATGTTTCGATCTGCAACACTGACTTGTGCTGGTGAAATTGCTCCATTTCGGTCCAGTGGAATCGAAGATCTTTGACTCTTTCTGTAAGATCTAATCGGCACTACTGCAGGAGTCTCAACACGTTTGCTTGTGCGATTTGTTGTTTTCTGGCCGTGGTTTGGCGGAGCAGTATCCGTATTTGGATCAGGCAAAGCTGGGAATGGAGGACGTTTTGGTTCGTAAACTCCTGCTTGGAAGGACAGGTCAAAAAAACACCACTATCCTTGTGCTGTTACGAATCATGCCAAGTTTTCCTATACTCCTACTTTGTATGCCTTTCTCCTTCATGACCACATCGTCAGTAGGCCTCCCAGTGATCTACCGGAAGCCAGATTTGGCCCCACGTGCCCTTGGCTGATCGGCATTTGGTAGGCCGTGACCAGGAGCTTGGTTGGACTGGAATGGAGAGTGGAAGATAAGCTCTACCATACTCTGGGAATAGTTCCTGCTGATCTTATGCTAAAGATGCCGCTCCCACTTTTCCTTATGATATGAATCGCAAAAGGAGGATACTGCCCAGTTGCTTACAAGAAGTCTCGGTCATGACGGCAGTTGCATTACGGGTTGCTACCAAGGAACTGGATGCCGGAACTGAGATTGCCGAGACCAGATTCATGCGAGGTTTACGTGAGTCAAGGTGAGGGCCGAGTTCCACAGATTCCGACTCAAGCGCAGCGGTTCAGCTAGCCACTGTGTTATAGTCAGTAATCAGGGCAGTCAAAGGGTATATATCCATTCTTCGCCTCCAAGTTCCAGACATTCTTGTACGTAAGCTCTTGAGGATCTTGGACAACTCCTAAATATTCCTGTATAAAAGTACAGCTTGATGTATCTGTGGCCCAAAAGCCATGCTGGAACCATAAGTGTAACAATGTGATGTTGATCCAAGTGGAAGATTCTGCTAAGCTAAGCTACTCTATTTTGTCGGTAAAAAGGTCCAAGAGACGAGTCTAGAAGGCTTACGGACTTGCTCAGAACACAACGACCCACGGTATGTCCTTGGCATGTGGAGTGTGCTTCCTACTGGACCACTGTTAATTTGTGCAAAGTCAGGCTACTCAAACACCAATCCCGTGGATATTAGTAATGGTAAGATGGAGTTTCTAGATGGCCAAGACCACATAGGATGCGGTTTCAGGTTATCATTCGACAAAGAAGAACATGAAGCCTGTTGCTTATCGTGATGAGATGAGACCTAGTCACAGATTTCAAATTGAGAAAAGATGATTGAGGACTCTGATTAACTTGAAACTCTCGTATAGAAAGACATAATCCAAAGAAATTGGTAATTCAAATTGATAAATCTCAACCCTAGGTTGAGTACTGGGAAAGTCTGAAGAGTTATTAGATTTTCACAAAATAGCCATTTCAAACAAAGCTCCATACTTACTCAATCAAATTCCCATCGGGGTCACGAACATAAATACTCCTAATCCCGCCCATAGCTCCCGTTCTACCAACAACCTTCCCCCCTTCAAGAACCTTTATACCCTCCTTCTCAAACCCCTCAATCAAGCCTTGCAGATCCGTCCCATCCTCAATAATAAAGCACAAATCAGCCGTACCAGGCAACGCAGTTCTCGCCTTTGGTTCAAACTCTTTGCCACGCTGGTGAAGATTGATCTTGTGAGTGCCGAATTTCAAGGCGCTGCGAGGCGGAGACGATGGATCGGTTGCTGATGTGAAGGTCTCGGATTTCATGCCGAGATATTTGGTGTACCATTCTATGGTGGCGGAGATGTCATTGCATGTTAGGACGAGGTGGTCGATATCTTTTACTACGGCGAAGGAGGACATTTTGAAGATTGATGTTAAGTTTTTGGAGGTTGGAAGTGTTTGATCATTACGCAATGTTGTTTATGAATGTGGGGTACGGCGTTGTGTTGGAGAGACCGAGATGGCTCGGGAATGGCTGAGAACTGGCCGATGAAACTCGCCATTGATGAAAGAACCGGATTTTCCGTCAATTTTCGTCAAACCTTACTAAACCTAGTTCAAATCAAATATGGGAACCCCCCAGGCTTCAAACCTTGGCCAGTACCGTATCCCACTTCGTTTTTGGTTCAGCATCTTCATCCTTGTCCTCGTCTGCATCCTCCTCCTCTTCATCCTCGTACGCTGCATCCCAAGAGCACCAATCCACAGATCCTGACTGTCTATCAAAGAAGCACCACGTTCCCCGTCTCGCTTCGCACTCGACCCCACGATCCTTCAGAAAGTGCATAAACTTGCCCGCGGGGAAATCCAAAAACGACATACCATCTTTTTCTAACCCAGCAACTATACCATACAGATATACCCGCTTCAATGATAGCTGATTCGCCTCAGAAGACATAACCTTTTCCACCATCTCAAGAAGTATTTCACTTGCACGAGACCATGCCCTTTCCTCCATCCACATGTCTTCGCTGTAACCATCACCTTCAATTAAATCAGCCGATGGTCTCTGCTCGAGAACCAACGTCTCAAGTGTTTTCTTCGAAGCCTCTAGAATTCTAAACCAGTCGTTGTAGCAAGCTGACTCGGCGCGCTTTGACCAGCTATATGTTGCAAAATCATTTGTGTAACATGATTCTGCTGGCTGACCAAGAAATAAATGCTTTAGTTTCGGCAACTTCAGCTTGTAGTCGCCACAATCTGTAAAAATGCTCCCCAGGGGTCGAGGGATGATCATGTCGTCAGCCAGACTTCCGTAGTCTGATTCGGAAGCATTTCCATCGTCTGTATCTATCTTCTCACATGGAAGAGGAGTAAAATGAGGATCATTGGATAGATATGTTGAGATGGGGCGGTCCAACATATCGAGTTCAAGACGCTCTAAAGTATCTCCCGCTCTAAGTAGCCATGCTGGCACTTCTCGTGGCATGTAGCCCGAGAGCTTGAGGAATCGGAGTTTCGGAGGAGACCCAAGAATTTTAGAAACTTGTTCCTCGAACTCTTGAGAGCAGTAATAGTCTCCGTATAATTCCAAGGTTTCCAGGTTTGAAAAATACGGCAAAAGATGCCAGACTTGAATGGCCTCGGTATCGACGGAATCATCATCTTTATCCACTGGTCTCCAGGAAGGATCAATCACAGTACACAGATGCCTTACACGTTGTGTAATCTCTTGCAAACGATTCGTGTTCTCTTTATGTACTCTCTGAAGTATCTCGAAGAACTGAGAAGCCTTCATACGCGCGCCTTGCCCGTTTCCCCATTTCTGCTTGGGGTGATAAGGTCGACGCGCTGGATCTCTCGCTGGAGGAGGGATTTTAAGCTCGTGTCTGGACTCATGGTAACCTTCTTCATGGAGTTCAATATCATTCCAGAGAAGCGGTGTTGCAATTTGGTTGAGGCGTTTCGAGGTTCGAGCAATTGTGCTTAGGTCGTGGGCTGCGATTTGAGAAAAGATTTGGAGTTGAATCTCACTGGGCAGAGTATCTAGTGCTGGGTATGAAGACATGGCGATTGACAAGAATGGATCAAGCAAGGAGGCCACGTTGATTTCGGCAGCTCTTTGCGCTTTAAATGATGTATTCTATCGCCAACCTCGCCTAGCGCTTATGGAGCTGCCTAAGTAGTGAAGTGGATAACTATCCCCGTCCGGCTCCAGCTTATGATCGTGAGTGGTTGAAGCGTACAGGCAGCATGGCTTGGCGTTTTGGTGAATATTCAGCACACTTACTATGTACTAGAAAGTCGGGCTGAAGTTCTCTGAGTAAGGTAGTTGACGGATTGTATGTTTACTACAAAGCTTATCGACTCTACTGCAAGCTGCCAACATACGGAGTGAGGCAAATGTTTATTTTTATTTTACCTTCTCGCTTACCATGCCCAAATTATGATACAGCGCTTTCTACTGAAACGATAACATATATATACTTGATACAATTAAGCTTGTTTCATCATCTCTCTATTGCCTAAATCCGAGGCTAAGCCCTACATTCCACTGCGTGTAGGTATGGCTACGCGAATGTCAACATAACACCGCACCATATTCCAAATTTGGTAATGCTCCTCCGAGCGAAAGAGTAGAACTAACATCATTAGACGATAAAGAAGCAAATTTTAAGGGTAGCTCCCAAGAAAAGAAAGATTTTCCTTCAGTAGTAGAGTGTATTGCTTGCTCGGATCACCAAATGTTAACTGCATGAGTCACTGGCGAAATAGAAAGTCGATGATTCGGCAGGAAATAGACTGCATGCATATGCATGGTGATAAGATTCTTGTCAGGCATCAAGAGTAACCCCTCAATATTATGTATGTTGGCTGAACAGATATGTGAAACACGTATCCTACCTTTCCTACTGCCTTTAATCTATGCTCTTATAATTGTCCGCCTGAGTATTGCGATAATGTTTGTGGTACATGGTGTCGTCGTTGGGTTTGCCCTTGGATTTCTGATTTATGTCGGTCTCAAGATACTTGGCAATGCCTCAAAGCAAGCCCCTCTTCCCCCAGGGCCGAAGGGTCTTCCCGTAGTAGGAAATCTGAACGATCTTCCACCGCCGGGAGTGTGTGAGGCGCATCACTGGTTGAAGTTCAAGGACCTCTATGGTACGACCTACAGTAGAAACAGAGTACAATGTGAACCATCTGCTGACAACTCCCAGGGCCTATCAGCTCTATCACGGTAATGGGGCAGACAATCATCATCATAAACAACTGGAAACTTGCATCACAGCTACTAGCTAAAAGATCCGCAAAACATTCCTCCAGACCCAAGATTATTATGGCGGGCGAAATGTGAGTCGCCGTGGCTCTACGATGACATATACTGGCTGATGAAGACAGGGTTGGTTGGAAGAACTCACTTGGCTTCTCACCATACAACGGTCGCTTCAGAATGCATCGGAAGAACATGGCCCGTATTATCGGCTCCAAAAGGGCCGTGGCAAAATATGATAGGCTACAAGAAGCTGAGGTTGCTCACTTTCTACTTCATGTCTTGGACGACCCAGAGAGGTTCTTGGACCATGTCAGGAAGTCGGTTTGCTCAGCTCTCAGTGAATCCCGGGGACTACGCTAATATTAATCAGGGAGGCGGGCTCAGTCATTCTGAAAATCGCTTACGGATATACAGCCGAGCCGTTCAAGGAAGACAGTCTCATCAGCATGGCTGACCAGGCTATGGACGATATAGCAGCAGCTGGTGTCCCTGGCGCGTTTCTAGTTGATATACTGCCCCTATGTAAGCCGCCTCAAACATAACCCTGCCTAAGTACGCAAACCACTGACGATCCCAGTGCGATACGTACCAGACTGGGTTCCAGGCGCGAGCTTTAAGAGGCTTGCAAGAAAGTGGTCTTCGGAACTCGATGATCTTAGCGAGAAGCCTTATGCTTTTGTCAAGCACCAACACGCCTTGGGCAAGCAAGATAACTCGTTTGTCTCACGGCTTCTTGAAGTGGCAGATTCGACTGAGGAAGCGAGATTTACGATCAAGTGGTCTGCCATGTCACTGTACGCTGCCGGGGCTGAGACGGTACGTTGCTTGGTGGATATTACGAGAAACATTGGCTGACATGGCAGACTGTCTCCTCCATTTCTATTTTCTTTTTGGCAATGATATTATATCCTGATGTCCAGAAGAAGGCTCAAGAGGAGATTGACGGCGTAATCGGCAACGAGAGACTACCTGATTGCTTAGATCGGCCAAGTCTCCCCTTTGTCAATGCGATAGTTAAGGAGGTTCTTCGATGGCATCCAATCGTCCCTATGGGGCTACCTCATACAAGCACTGTAGATGATGTGTTTGAAGGGTATTTTATTCCCAAAGACGCAATAATCATGCCCAATATCTGGTGAGTACTCCTTGACGGTATCTGACCTTGATTTAATAGTGCGTAGGTATTTTGCCTATGACCCTGAGGTCCACCAAGACCCAATGCGCTTCAACCCGGAGCGCTTCTTGTCTACCGACGGCAATCAACCTGAACAAGATCCGCACACGTACACATTCGGCTTCGGGCGCCGCGTATGCCCGGGACGTGTCTTAGCCGACAATGCATTATTCCTCAACATCGCCCAGTCACTCGCTGTATTGCATATCGGAAAAAACGAGAATGGTGCCCAACCTGAACTCCTATGTACTCCCGGGATGATCAGCCACCCGGAGCCGTTCAAAGCCGCTATTACGCCAAGATCGCCACACCACGAAGAGCTAATCCGGTCATTGGAGCAGCAGTTCCCCTGGGAACAGAGCGACAGCCATATCATAGAGAAGATGCAGCGCCAAGGATCGTGAACCCCGAAAGAGCTGTCATTGCAAGGGTCCAAGTCGATCAGAGACGATGCAGAATCTCGGTGTTACTCAACTTGGCATAAGCAAATCTCCATATCCCGTAACAGTACTCCGTATGCTTAAAGTTTGCCACTAACTTGCCCCCCTCAGCTCTGAGGCCAGTTGGTGCCCAAGGCTCCTCCCGGAAGCATCGCCCGGTGAGATTCGCGCCCCGGGAAGATCATGGAAACGAACGATACTGAATGAGGAAAGTGATATCGTCCCTTGCAGATGTGCTACACATGAGCTGTCAAGCAGGTGATTTGATTGAAGCGGATTTCGTATACTGAGGGGTCTAATTTGAGGCGAAGGGCAATAGCTCGCGGTTGGAGATTGTTTAGGCTGGTTTTAGGGGCTGCTTTGACTGTTGTTACAGGGGGCGGGGCCTGGAGCTGAACTGGCTTGACTGGTCTGCGGGTTTAGGCATTAAAAAGTGGCAGTGAAATCTGACAAGTTCATCCTGACTAACCCAAAGCTTAATTCTTGATTCTGTGTCCGTATCTGTCAGCAAAAGCGGGATAATTCATTGTTAATTGCCTCAGTCTTTCAGCAAAAGAGTCTTGGCCTCGGTAGTTCCGTCCCCTAAGACGGAACTCGGTATTCATCCCTGCAAGTGCTGAGAGGCGTTCTGCAATAACCACCCCCCAATTGAGGCAGCACTTGATTACCATTGAGCAATCTACAGTACAACAAGGAGAGCATAAAATTGACGTCGCATTGATTGACAATGCATCTCGATCATTCTTCACTGACGGGCATGGAATTTTCCGAGGGCTTCAGGCTACGGGCGCTGCGCTGTGACCTACGCTTAATTCATGCATATCGCGAGTCATTCGCTTTGACTCTTGCTTCATGACATTTACTTTTTCTTGCTGCTTTAACTCGAGGTGAACTGATTGTGACATTTGATCTGACCGTTTAAGCTCTACGCCTGACATTGGAGACGCGAGTTACTGGTAAAGTCGAAGCAGTCTCGACGTTTGCAGGCTGAGGCTGTCACTCCATGATATTTCGTGGTTTTGCATGTAAACTCTAAATACCGGTCCCCTTGTCATTCATCCTTGCAGCATTTCTCCTGATGACATTGCTCTCTCCTGATGACCTCTCCCCAGCTTCCGGACTCGAACTGGTAGAATGTCACGACTTGACAGCTCACATACATACTTTGCGAAGCCGTCCGTGGACAAAAGGTTATAATTATATAAAGATTGTTTTCATGGGGGTCCTGGGACATTTTTACCCAACGCGGTTGGCGCGTCGACAAACCCTTCAGGCATCCCCTGGTTAAACTTTTACCGGCCCAACGGATGGGTGTGTCCGTGTTGTTGTTTCATTGGCAAATCACCCCATGTCAAGTGAATTGGGGCAGTTGAGGCTTGGGACTGACCGAGTTTTGTCTTCCGCTCTTTGCTTGACGAGACGACCCAACCATTCATTGCTCGTTGCTAACCTTATTCCCAAGGGCCCAAGCCACGAGCACATGTTTGATGGCTGAGACACGAATGAACGAATGAATGACTGACTGGCTAACGTCTGCGGGCCTTGAATCATGTCCGGGCTTACGCTTGAGCTTTTAGCGGTTACATCCTTGAAGCATCAATTTTGGGTCCGTTCGCATGGCCTGGCCCTCCCCCCATGCAGGGGGAGCTGATGACGATTAACTAACTGAACTGGTTATTCGTATTAATTATGAATGCAAAGAGCGGCCACTCATACTGTACATACACAAAAGATGACGCGCCAGATCGACACGGGGACACTATCCATATTAACGTAAAGTACGGATAGCACCCAAGCTTTTCTCTCTCTGTCTCTCCTCCTCTTCCCCTTCGCCAAGAGCTGCCCACGATGCACCCGCACCAACTTCAATCTACCTCTCCTTAATGACCGTCGTACGTCCGTCGGAACCGCCGAAATCATGGCCGCCGAGTCTGGGGAGACAGGCCAGACGGGGCCAATTGCCGTGTCGTTGCCGGTCAACATGGCCATCGCGGGCCTCTTCGCCATAGCCTGCTACAACTGTCTCGAGATCCTCATCTCGCTACTCAGTCGCTTCAAACGGCACGATGGTCTCTATTTCTGGAGCATGATGGTGGCGACCCTGGGGATATTGCTGCACAGTATTGTTGTCATGTTGAGGTACTACAGCTTGGGGCCCAATTTCTTGCTCTGCGTCTTGACGTGCGTGGGCTGGTATGGCATGGTCACCGGTCAATCTGTCGTGCTATATTCTCGACTACACCTCATCGTTGAGGATAAGTCGAAGACGCGATGGGTTTTATACATGATCATCATCAACTTCTTCATACTACACGTTCCGACGACGGTCCTCTTCCTCGGAAGCAACACCAAACACTCGGCCCACTACCTCGGCGCCTTCAACGTCTACGAGCGCATCCAACTCGCCGGCTTCTGCATTCAAGAAACAATCATTTCAGGCCTCTACATATGGGAAACGTCTAGGGGCCTGAAACCGATCTTCGCCGTGCGCAAGAAAATGGAGCGCAAGATCATGCGATACCTCATCGTCGTCAACATTCTCGTCATCCTCCTCGACATCAGCCTCATCGTCACCCAGTACATGAGCCACTTCAACATCCAAACAACCTACAAGCCCGTCGTGTACAGCATCAAACTAAAGATGGAGTTCGTGGTGCTCAACAAACTGTTGCTACTCGTCCAACACAGCGACTGCAACTGCATGCACATCGTCGGCGAACCCGAAACCCCACCGCCAGACCCTTCAAACGTCGAATGTCAATCAATCGGACGAAATTCCTCTACGCGAACAGGGAGCGACGTTCCCATTCAGATGAATGTCGCTCCGATTCAAATGAACCACGTACACAAGTACAATACCAACGCATCATCACAGTCGGGAGGCCGTCACCAAAAGGCCAGCCCTCTAAACTTCCTCGACTACTGTCAGTAACCCTCCCTTGTCCCGCCCTTCAATTCTAATGCATTGCAGAACAATTAATCACGCCACAAATTACAACTTATCACTACAACGCCTCCGTAAGCTCGTCAAACAGCCACTGAAGCACGACCCTCACCGCTGTTATGAAATGCCGAAGCCATCATCCGACACTGAAGCTGCCGTAAGCTAACAGCGCCACAAAGCCACCACGGCAGTAAAATAACTTTAGCCGTGTCGTTTCACTCATCTCACCATTCGTCATAGGGCGCCTGAGTTGGGTTGACATTGCGTCTTCTGACCCAACTCAGTGATGACCTGGCTACATACAATATGGTCTTGGGACCAACCATTTTATCTACGAGGATGACGCCGCCTACAAAGAGGCGCAGAGCGACCTCGAATTGAACAGAACTGTCTCATTTACAGTTCGACATATCATTGGGAGGAGTTCAGGATTAAGGACAGTTCATTTACCAGGGGCAAACACGGGACCCGACCAGCAACATTGATACCCATTGATTCTCATATATATCATTCATGATCGTAATACAAAAGCCTTATTTATGACCAAATCATTCAAAATCTTCCATTCTCGTTTTAATCCTGGCTGTGTCCTTCCAGTGAAGGACAAGCTTGTGATCATGCTCATGCGCTACGCGACGCCAGATTCGAAGCATGTCTTCCTCAGGCGGCTGCAGGTCCTTCCCGACGATTCTCATACACGGCTCAACTTTGGCGCTGTTGTAAGAGACCCTGTAGCTCCCGATCACTCCGACATTAATAACCATTCGTTGCAGTCCGGGCATGTGAGAAGCTGCCTGCCCGGCTGCACAGAGTAGTCCGTGTGCATAATCTGGGTCAATTGGACCTCTATACTCATTGACATTGAAATTTGAGTAGTAACCTCGCGTCCGCCCACTCGGTGGACCCCATCGTTTAGTTTTGAAGATGTCAGTGTTCGGATTTTCCGTACAGGGCACCGCGAGCCACTTTCCAGCGGGGGTGATGGCAAGAAAACCGATCTCGTAGTTTTCGAGTTTCTGCCAGCCGGGACCAGACAGAACTTCTTCCGATGGGCCCAAAATAGTCAGCTCAAAACTTCCCTCTGCTGAGAATCGTGTTATGTTCTCTCGCTGCGAGAGGTTAAAGAGCGCTTGGCTAAGGTGATCGTAGTTTTCTTCTGGATCTAGTATACTCGCGGGTATGTGTGAGTGATCCCGTGGTATACGTCGTAAATAATGAAAATCGAAGTCGTAGATGCCTTGTGGCAGGATTGACAACGAACTTGCGAGTTCTACAGAACTGTCAGCGACTCAGGTATGCAGCCCATGGAGACCTTACTCTTTCTGAGCTCATTTCTGAGATCTGGATCTTTCAACTCTCTATCACTGAGATGAAGTTTGAGCTTCTTCAGATGTGGCATCTTGCTTGCGAGGATGCATGCCGTGTGAGGTTCGAAGCATAAACTCCACGAGACGAGCTCAAAACTGCATGAAGCTATGGACGGCAATTCTGGTAGCTCCTTGCCGTCGTGCTTCATACCGAAATAGATGGTTGTAAGCCAAGGGCCCTCTAGGGTATTTGCTTCCATCTCTTCAGGGCTGGAAATGCGGCTCAGTCCGTATTCCCGAGGGGTTGGGAAGCCGAACCGTATATCGATGTATGACTGGTGATTCCCATGGACAGGAGCCAATTTGAGGGCGTTGAAGAGAATTCTCATGATCTTGGCGAATACCCTGTCGTAGCCTCTGTCTCTCGGGTGGGGAAAGTCGACGGCGCTAGTATCATCCTCATCTTCTTCAAGCTCATCATCGGATGAGACATAGCCTGTATCATCTCTGGCTCTCAAAATGTCCCCTCTTACATCTAGCCCAGGAGGGAAAACAATGGGAGAGTCCCAAGGCCGCGGAAGCGGAAAGGCGATGACAACAGCGATGAAGCGAACATACCCCAGGCGCCGTTCAGTGAGGTAGCCGTGCTGTGCCGCCTCGATCAGCCTCTTGGGCGAGATGACAAGGGTATGGAAAGTGAACGGCTCAAAGGCGAGCTGCCAATTGCGTGAAACGGCGGCGTATGGAGCAAGGGAATTGTGTCGTGACAAGGTCCGGGGGGCTTTCAACTTGTCATCAGAGTCCCAGGCATCGAAGACTGTGCTGATGTCAATTTGCGGCGGTCTAGACGCAGCAGCTTCCGCTGCGATCATGGAGAGGAGCTCAGTTGAGAGGCGATCCATTTTGAGTTTGGGAAGCGCTGGCTGGCGGTTCGAGTTAGTCTAGACTAACTTAAGGTAAGGTAGACTAGATTGTTGATGGGAATGATGTCGATACGTAAGCGGGCGCGAATGGAAATAAGGATCTCACGTGATTGACGTCACGGGTGAGAGATGCAAGTCAGCAAGACAAAACTCATGTTAGGGAGAGATTTTGTAAGACAATTGATAATGCTTTTATATCCACTGAAATTCGAGCACTAGAAATGAAAGATTGCTCAGAGTGAAAACTGTCCGTTAATATTTGTTGCCGTGTTTGCCTGTGAACAAATGATCCAGGAGGCGGCACCAAGGAAGCATTAATGACTTGGGCACAATATTTGATCTATTTATGAAAGAATGATAAGCTCACCACTATATCAATTATGAGACGGGATTTTAAGTCAGTTGCGGCAAGCGAGTGCGTGCCTTGCAGCAGCGCGTTGGGTATTCCTCAGTGAGCAAAAAGATATCAGACTTAAATATAGAGTATCAAAATAACCTTAGCAAAGGGTATCCTAAACTTAGCAAAGATATCCTAAATTTATACTAATTTACCTCAATCTTTTCATCATTTAGGATCAAGGCCCTGAGGCATCTCCCCCCCTAGGGACTTTCATTCATAATCATTATGGCAAGGCACCATGATTACTTTGACTTTCTGTTGAACTTTGCCGTCAAGTTTTTGATAAACACGTGAGGGTATGCCGCCTGTTTCCATCCATGGGACCTAACATCAAATTATCTCTGTTCTTGTTGGAATAAAGAAATCTGTATCAATATGTGAAGTTTGGTATCTATCATTACACTTCATTTCATACATTGCAAAGTCGCTACAATAGCCTGAAGGGGCTTCCTTCATTCTTCAACAGCAAAGAATACTCTAGTACAGCCTCCCGCAAGATCCCCTACTCATAGTATATTCTTGTCTCATTCTTGACTTGAATGCCTTGTACACTTGTATTGTGTGCGTGGCTGTTAGGTCTCTCATCGGCGCAACTGGTGATGACAGTGTTGTGATTGGGGACACGTTCTTGGTAGCCATGAAAGTTCATATCATCAGACGATCCGTCTTCGAGATCGGCAAGTTGTCGCTGAGAACTATTGTCGTCGATTTCTTTTGTTCGAGTAACGTTGGTAAGCTTGATACCCCGACTGCTAGTCAAGCCGCTGATAGCATTGGGACCAGTTGAGTTGGACTTTGATGAAAGTATCGAGCTCGAAATGAACTTGCGGAAGATAGGTCGAATGATAGGGAGACAAGCTGTCGAGGTTAGTATAGATCTTGGTGACAAGGTCCTGCTGCTTACAAGAGATGATTGCGAGGTAAGCTTCTGTGCCTGCCCAGATAATGACTCCCCTAATATCCCTCGCCATTTCAGTCGTCTTGGGATTGAGGTTGATTGCTTCGATAAGCACGATGATCGAGGCGATACAAACGCTACAGAGAGACCAAGTTAGCTTCTTACTAACACAAGGCAACCAGAGGTGATGGGGTAAAGATGCAAGACTTACAAGATACCAAACATGAACAGAGCGACGACTGCGATCTTCTGCCCCGGGCGAAGCTTGAGGTTCTTGACCTGAAATACAGGCAACGACAGCACAGCAATCTCGAGCATAAGATGTACCAGCGTCGTCCCAAACATGAACTTGGCAGGGTCGATGTTGCATACAGCGTTCTTGATGTTGTGATCCCAGTAGGCATTGACAGGTATGCAGTGGAAGATGGTCATGAAAGTTCGGATGGTAAGCCATATCACAGTGCATCCCTGAAGGATACGGATTCCCATTCGGATATTCGAGACACTGAAGAGGCGCCAGTAGAAGCCGAGGATAGCAAGCTTGGAGAAGCCAAGGGACATTGCGTACGTGAACTCGGCAATGAATAGTCCTTTTCGAGCGTACTCCTCGACTGTCGCTGCTGGTAGAGGAACTTCTGCCTTCGCATGGCCAAGACCCATTTTCACAGCCCCTGGGGAGATGTTAGTATGCTTTGACTTGACCGCCTTGTTGAAGTCTGATGAGACATGAAGATGTCCATATACATACAGTAAATCGTGAAGCTAAAGTAGAGAGAAGCAGAGATCTTGGGAGAATAATTCAGCAAGTGAATAACATCAGAAGGATAAGTACAACTCACCCAAGAGAGCATCGCGAAAAAGTCATCCCACCACAATGCGACATGTGTAAGCCTTCGAGATATCAGACGGCAGACCAAGAGAGCTGTGGCGACAGAATAGGTGATGATCTGAGAGCTCATCACCCCAGCATCGGGTGTGTAGTGTGTTGCGGTAGCCATTGTCGGTGAGTGAATGCAAAGACCGAGTGGCAGAAGAAGATTCAGCAGATGGATACCAACACAAAATATCTATGAAGATGGGTCTGCCCAATTACCCGGCCGCTGGGAAATGGAGAAACAGATAAACGAAAAACGAAAAAGAACAGGTCCCGCAGGGCTGATATCTATATGAACGAAATGGGGAAGAGAAGCAAGGCGCGAGATGTAACGAGGAAGAAGCTAAGAAATAGGATCTACAGCACTACAGAGTACAAAGAGGAAGAAACAGGGGAAACGGCACTGTTACTCATTTTCTCGAACTGTCAGTGCACCAACTCAAAGACCAACAGCAGGAAGACAGGCTAAAAACAGACAACGTCGTATTTAGACTGTAGATCTCACAGACCGTCTCCGGGGAACCTTGTCGATCGACATTGGGCCCAGGTAGGATGATATCGCTCCGGCACCTCTCATTCGCCATATGCCAGGTCCTGACGTCGTAACAAGTCCTGTGTCATGTCCTGACTCTTCAGCGTAGGGGCTTCACCCTGGAAGAGAAGGGAAAACACAGACAGGGGGATCCTCTGGTTAAGGTTTGCAGTGGATTTTGATGAGCCGTTAGGGGAGGATCTTGGCATATTGATCTGCTGGGAATCACCTTGAGCTGGGAATATCCGATAGAATGCTGACCTCCCGTACGCCACTGATGAGATCCCAGACACTCTTTCTGCCGGGGGCTTGGACGTTAGGAGGAAGCATGCAGGCTTGACTTGACTGAAACGAGAAGAGTAATCAGTTCGTAAGCCAGGGAAAATGCCGAAAGTTTAAATTTGCTGTACGTAACCAAGCTGTCGAGTAATGCTAGCGCCGTTTTGGCATATTGAACCCCTAACGGCATATGAGAGAGGGTCCGAGTCATAATCGACGCGGGGGTTGACTTGGCTATGCTTGGCAATTATTCATGACCCAGGCTACAGCTGGATTAGGCTTCTTTGTGAAACAGCCATTGCCGGTTCGTTCGGATGGGCTATCGAGATAACGGTAATCACTTCGTTGGTGTTGGCCTATCTCGACTTCTTAGCTCGTTATGCAGAAGATCTCTCTACGAGATGGGCGTAGTAGTCTGGGGATGCGAGAAAATCCTCCGAATCCTGTGTCAAATGACAAAAGGCTTGAATGAGTTTTGGACCACCCAAGGTAGATTTGATATGGATATGGTAGATCTTTAGACTAACAATTTTGGCACCTTGATCTACCGCAACGTTTGTTGCTCTCGGGGGGTCTTGAAACCAGGCTGGGGGTATCTAGAAATAGCCCGCAAGAGATACAAGAAACATTCAATTGGAATATTAAATTTCTATCTCATCTGCAATGACACTCGTTGTTCAGAATGCAGGCCTTGAACTGTGAGCATGCCTGGCGAACTGATCAACGCGCACAGCATTCAGCCAAGACCCTCGAGAAGGCCTCACTTTTACTCCGTAGTCCAGCTGGTCATTTCACATCTGCTGTGAGGCATTGATTGGGCTTCTGATGCGGTTAGGCGGTAATTCGCTGCCTTATTTTCCAGCCCAGAACCCATGTCGTAAAGATGTCACTGCCGGGGAGGCTAGGAAAGCTTGACGCCACAATTACTAAATGAAGATGGGGACTGAATCGTGTGAATAATGGAAAACAGGTTGCCGGCCGCCGTAATAGAGAGCCAGGGTTTAACCTTTCTTCATTTGTAAATATGGCAAAAGATCGACATACTAATAGAGTACTTATGCTAGCTGAGGGTTCTAATGCAGTTCGTCACAGAACCAACACTCGTCGAGAACAAATTGAACCCTGATATGCTTACGAAAGATACGAGAATGTCATGTTGATACCTGCTAGGCCGAATGATGACTCGGACCTCGGGATTGTCACGAGGATAGATGATCGACAGGGCTCAGACATGGTAGCATTCGTTGAACATTCGAAGGCGTTGGCTGTGTTGGTTCCGCCCAACAAGAGACGCTACAGTGTCTACCCGTCGAGCATCAGCCAAAGGTACCCGTCAATGGCCCGAAAGGGGCTCCTGTAACCCTGTGTTTCATCTCAGCCTCAAAGTCCCGAAGTGTAACCCTCGCGGTACTCACATTCTCGAAGCCTCTGGATGATGATGCCCCTAGCAGGCCTCCAAAAGATCTCCATAGGCTCATTAGGTTGCGGTCTTTTGAGACTCACTTCAATAACATTAATGTCTGTGCTGTTATTGCTTTTCGGACGGTTCTTGTTCTCGAACCCAACGAATTCACGGTCGTTTACCCTTGTAAAACTCAATATCTCAAGCGAAGTCTCATTTTCGAACAGTGCCAGGGAGATCATTTTGCCAAGAAAGTGCCAGAAAGGGAAAGGATAGCCATAGTCGTGTTGAACGCCAATCTGAGCAAATACTTGTCGTTGTCGAGCGTCTGATACTCTTTTCAGCCCATCAGTTGCACGATTCTTCTCTGTGTACTGACAAAAGGACTCACTGCAATACCACCTGTGTTACGCAATCCAATTCGAAACTGTCGATGTAACGGTCCTCGCCTAAAAGCAGAACCTTGGGAAGTTTCCATGACACCACGGCGTCACGGTATGGGACTTGGCCGTTGACGAGTTCGAGGTGAGGGGTACTTGAGGATTGGGTACCTGACTCGACGACGGTGGAATCCAAGACCATTCTCTCAGCTCTGGTAGGAACTCGAATACTAAGGGGTTGTTGTACAGAGAATTCGTATTCTGCCCCGAGCCTCTTTGTATTTTCAACTATGTTACAGTGCGGGGGAAGCTCGGTGGCTTTTGTAGTTTTGTCCAACTACTCGACTAAATGCAGGGCGGTAAACACAGCGCGCCTATTGGCTGGCTCGATATCGCCATAGCATACTTGATGTCGAAGTTGACAGATTATAAACTAGTATTAGAGCTCTCAATAAGAATATGGACATCTTCGAGAGCGCAGCATCATAATCCTCCGGTTTGTCCTTCTTGAAACACGCCAATATGGGAGACCTCAACTCGTCGACTTTCACCCAACCATGGCAGGTTTCTATCCTTTACCACAATGCAACAGATCTGAACTCAAAGTATGCCCCGCCTTGGGTTGGCTCTCCTAATATCAGGGGCACGTACGAAATTCTTGAAAGTTGCATCTTTACCCTCATCGCCTGCGTCTTCACGGCCCTTCACCTCGACATAATTCCAAACTCTACATGGCAATGCCGACTGCTACAGAAGATAAAATGGGTCCTGTTGACCATTGTGATCCCGGAAATCTCCATGTTCACCGCGGGTAATCAGATTGCCAGTGCCTGGTTTCTGAAGTCGAAACTTAGAAAACTACAGAAACAACAGAAGTCGTCAATATCGGATCCTGATGATGTAAGGAATCTCATACGGTGCACCTGAATACTCAATAACAGCCTTTAGTTTAAGATCAACTTGAAGTACGCCTACTTCATTGTCATGGGAGGAGTTCGCTTCGACGTTAGCAATATCTTGTCTACTTCGGATCTTGACCCTTCAGCCAAGAAGATTTTTAAAGTCCCTCAACCCGAAAAAGGCCGTAAACCCGTTCGACGAACCGTCCGCGCAGGCCCGCCTGCTATAGTTGAACTCGCCAGCAAGGGCCATTGGTTTAAAGTCCTAGAGAAAGACATTGACGACAAGAGTAAGGCTGGTGTATTTCAAAAAGCCGTTGTTCTTATTCAGATACTCTGGATGATTACGCAATGTGCTTGCCGGTTTGTATTTGGACTTCCAGTTACACTACTGGAAATCCATACCATGTTGCATGTCTTTTTTGCTATCATCCAATACTGTTGTTGGATCAAGGTTTGTGTATCCCTCAAAATCTCATTGCACTTAGCTGACAAGCGTATAGAAACCATTGGATGTTCAAGAACCATTCGTTGTTCAACCACATGCTTTCGAAGCCGAACTGGCCATTATGCTACAGAAGCAGTTCTATAGCAGGATGTCATACAGTCTAGCACTCTTCCCTTCACGTCAAACACCAGAACAGCCACCCCCGGAAGGATCTTATGGTCGCCAAATGAGATGGATCGATCCGGCGTCGACAGAAATGAAAGTTAGCGATATTCTACCTTCTGGGCTTGCTTTCTACACCGCAAATACCAAGGATGCTTTATTTCCTCTCGAAAACATATGGGGTGGCCAGACAATGGTTAAACACAAGCTCTGTCGAAGATCTGAACCCGTCATGGACTCTTTCCCACTTACACCTGAGTTCTTTCGACGATGGGATCTTATTCTGTCCAAATACTCTGACGAACAGCGAGATTATCTGGCTGAAACGTCGATAAGGGCTCGACTGTACAGATGTGAGGAAGATGGTATACCGGATCTTCCGGAGAGAGAAAAACGTATTCTTCTCCTAGCGCGCCTGGACGAATTCAGACAAGAACTGATATTGAACTGCGACAGAGATTTCTGGGAGGGTAGAAGTTTCTTCTCCCTTGATCTTGCTCCGCATTATGAAACGCAAGGTTTTCTTTCGAAATATGGTCCTATGTGGAAGTTCTGGAGGTACGACAAGATAGTATTCCTCGCTGTTATCCTGTCTATTTGCTATGGTGGCCTTCATCTTACGCCTTCATTCTTGTTGACTTTCCCTTCCTACACAGAGGCAGTATTCTGGCAGCTCAGCTGCGTGATCATCATGTGCGCGTTGCCTGTTTACGTTGTAATATCAGGCATGATCTGGCTCACCCTTTGGTGTTTATTCCTTGACAGGTCTCATGCTCTCGTCTTTCCACAAAGGACACCGGAATATCTCAGGAGATTCATTAGAAACTTCGCGAAGTTCTATTGTATATACTTGCTATATGTTTTGGGTACTGCATATGTTCTGTCAAGGGCCTTCATTGTCGCTGAGATTTTTGCAAGCTTGCGACATTGTCCCGTTGGAGTTTTTGTCACTTTCCAGTGGTTACAGCTGTTTCCTCATTTTTAGTCATATCCTAAAATATTATTCTCTTTTCTTATTAATTAATGCCTAAAGCTTTATAATGCCTCTATAAAGTATATTAAGCTAATATATTAAAAAATCCTATTTAACTTTA